>PVIY010007366.1:0-82427 GCA_004026745.1 Myrmecophaga tridactyla | reverse complement strand
ATTCAAATTCTCTGTTTCTTTATTGACCCTCTGTCTAGATGTTCTGTCCATTGATGAGAGTGGGGAATTGAAGTCTCCAACTATTATGGTAGATGTGTCTATTTCCCTTTTCAGTGTTTGCCTCATGTATTTTGGGGCATTCTGGTTCGGTGCATAAATATTTATGATTGTTATGTCTTCTTGTTGAATTGTTCCTTTTGTTTCCATTTATCTATTCTTTTCTTTCATTGCTTATGATTTGGGAATAAAGTCTAAAAAACCATTGCCTACCCCAAAACCTTGAAGATGCTCCCCTACATTTTCTTTTGGAGTTTTATGGTCCTGGTTCTTATATTTAGGTCCTTGATTCATTTTTAGTTGATTTGTGTATAAAGTGTGAGTTAGGGGTACTCTCATTCTTTTGTGTATAAATATCCAATCTTCCTAGCACCATTTGTTGAGAGACAGTTCTGTCCCAGTTCAGTGGACTTAGCAGCCTTGTCAAATGTCAGTTGGCCATAGATGTGAGGATTTATTTCTGAACTGTCGGTTTGATTCCATTGGTTGATATATGTATCTTTTTGCCAATACCATGCTGTTTTGACCACTGTATTTTTGTAATATGCTTTAAAGTTAGGAAGTATGAGTCCTCTAACTTTGTTCTTCTTTCTCAAGATGTTTGTGGCTATTTGGCCCTCCTTACCCTTCCAAATAAATTTGACAAATGGCTTTTCCATTTCTACAACTTAGCTTGTTGAAATTTTGATTGGGGTTGCATTGTCTCTGTAAGCCAGTTAGTGTAGAATTAGCATCATATGATATTTATCTTCCAATTCATAAACACAGAATGTCCTTTCATTTATTTAGGTCTTTTTTGCTTTCTTTTAGCAATATTTTGGAGTTTTAAGTCCTTTATGTCCTTGACTAATTTTTTTCTGCGATATTTGATTCTTTTATTTGCTATTGTAAATGGAATTTTTCCTTGATTTCCTTCTCAGATTGTTCATTACTAGTGTATACAAGCACCACTGATTTTTTTTTTTTTTTTTTTTTTTTTGCATGGGCAGGCACTGGGAATCAAACCCAGGTCTCCGGCATGGCAGGTGAGAACTCTACCTGCTGAGCCATGTGGCCTGCCCAGCACCACCGATTTTTGCGAGATGATCTTGTACCATGCCATTTTGATGAAATTTGTTAACTCTAGAAGACTTGTGCAGATTTTTCATGACTTTCTAAATATAGGATCATGTTATTTGCAAATAGTCAATATTTTACTTCTTTCCTTTCTAATTTAGGTGACTTCTGTTTCTTGTTCTAACCCAACTGTTTTAGTTGGAATTTCTAGCATAGTGTTGAATAACAGTGATGATAGTGGGTTTCCTTGTCTTGTTCCAGAACCTAGAGGGAAAATTTTCAGTCTTTCCCCATTTAGTATGATATTAGCTGTGGCTTTTTCATATATACTCTACATCATGTTGAGGACAGTTCCTTTATTTCTATTATTTGAAGTGCTTTTATCAAAAAAGCATGATGGATCTTGTCAAATGCCTTTTTTATATAGAGATGATTATATGGTTCCCCCCTTTGATTTGTTAATGTGGTGTATTTCATTAATAGATTTTCTTGTTTTGAACCATCCTTACAAACCCTCGTGGAATCCACTTGATCATGTTATATAATTCTTTCAATGTTCTGTTGGATTTGCTTTGCAAGTGTTTTATTGTGAATTTTTGCGTCTATATTCATTAGAGAAATTGGTCTGTAGTTTTCTGTTTGTGTAACATATTTATCTAGCTATGGTATTAGGATGATGTTGGCTTCATAGAATGGCTTAGGCAGTGTCCCTTCTTATTCAATTTTATGGAAGTGTTCGAGCAAGATTGGTATTAATTTTTCTTGGAATAATTGGTAGAATTCGCCTGTGAAGCCATTTGGTCCTGAATCTTTCTTTGTTGGGAGGTTTTTGATGACTGGTTGACTGATTCAGTTACTTTACTTGTAATTTGTGTGTTGAGGTCATTCGTTTCTTTTAGAGTAAGTGTAAGATGTTCATGTCCATTTCATAGAGGTTGTCTTATTTGTTGCATACAGTTGTTCATAGTATCCTGCTATGATCCTTTTTATTTCTGTAGGGTCAGTAGTAAGTCAGTCCCGCTTTTCATTTCTGATTTTGTTTATTTGAACCTTCTCTTTTTCTTTGTCAGTCTAGCAAAGGTTTTTCCAATTTTGTTTATCATTACAGAGAACCAACTTTTGGCTTCATTAATTCTCTCTATTGTTTCTTTATTCTCAATTTCATTTATTTCTGCTCTAATCTATGGTAATTCATTCCTTCTCCTTCTTTAGAACTAGTTTGCTGTTATTTTTTCTAGTTCCTCCAGGTGTTCAGTTAGGTCTCTATTTTAGCTCTTTTGTATTTTTTATATAAGTATTTAGGGCTATAAATTTCCCTCTCAGCACTGCCTTTGCTGCATCCCACAAATATCATTATGTTGTGGTCTTGTTTTCATTTGTCTTGAGATACTTACTGATTTCTCTTTCAATGTCTGTTTAATTCATTTATTATTGGAGAGTGTGTTGTTTGACTTACATATTTTTGTGGATTTCCCAGTTCTCCATATGTAATTGATTCCCAGCTTCATTCCATTGTGGTCAGAGACTGTGCTTTGTATAATTTCAACCTTTTACATTTATTCACACTTGTTTTATGACTCAACATGTGGTATGTACTGGAATATGATTCATGAGATCCATCCATGAGAAGAATGTAGATCCTGATGTTTGGGGGTGCAGTATTCTGTAAATCTCTGTTAGATCTAGTTCATTTATCATATTATTTCAAGTTGACAGTTTCCTTACTGATCTCCTCTCTAAGTGTTCTATTGGTGAGAGCAGTGTAGTGAAGACTCCAACTATTATTGTTGAGAAGTCTGTTTCTCCCTTCAATTTTGCCAGTGTTTGCCTCATGTAATTTGGGGCACCCTGGCTATAACATGCATAAATATTTATGATTGGTATTTATTCTTGGTGGATTCCCCCTTCACTAATATGTAGTGTCCTTCTTTGTTTCTTATACCCCTTTTGCTTTCAAAGTCTATTATGTCTGTTATTAGTATAGTTACCCCAACTCTTTTTGATTACTGTTTGTGTGGAATATCTTTTTCCAGCCTTTCACTTTTAACCTATTTGTTCCTTTGGGTCTAAGATGACTCTGTTGTAGACAGCATATAGGATCATATTTTTTTATATCCATTCTGCCAATCTGTGTCTTTTGGTTGGGAAATTTAATCAAGTAACATTCAATATTATTACTGTGAAGGCAATACTTCAACTGTTTTATCCTTTGCTTTTTTATATGTCATATTTTATTTTTGTCCCTCTTTTTTACCCTTTTTGTTACTTTAATTTATAATCTTAATTTCTGTAGTCTTCTTCAGCCTCTCTCTCCTGTCTTTTCCTTTCAGCCTGTTGAACTCCCTTTAGTATTTCTTATAGGACATGTCTCTTGTTGATGAACTCTCAGTTTCTGTTTACCAGTGAGTATTTTTGACTTGCCCTCATTTTTGAAGGATCTTTTTCCTGGATTAAGAATTCTTGACTGGAAGTTTTTCTCTTTCAGTACTTTAAATATATCATACCACTGCCTTCTCACTTCCATGGTTTCTGATGAAAAATCAATACTTAGTCTTATTACAGTTCCCTTGTATGTGGAAAAATTGTTTTTTTCTTGCTGCTTTCAGGATACTGTTGTTATCTTTACCATTTGACATTTTGATTACTATGTGTCTAAGAGTCAGTCTGTTAGGGTTTATTCTGTTTGGGGTATGTTGCACTTCTTGGAAATGTGTATTTATGTCTTTCATAAGAGTTGGCTTTTTTACCATTGTTTCCGCAAACAACTTTGCTGATCCTTTTCCTTTCTCTTCTCCTTTGAGACCCATGACACGTATGTTTGTGTGCATTGTGTTGTCATTCAGTCCCTGAGAACTAGTTCAATATTTTTCTGTTCTTTTCTCTATCTGTAAGATTTCAATTGTCCTATCTTCTAGTTTGCTGATTCTTTCTTCTGCCTGTTCAAATCTTCTGTTGTATGCCTCTAGTGTATTTTTAATCTCTAATACTGTGACTTTTATCCCCATAATTTCTGTTATGTTTCTTTTCATACTTACAAATTCTTATTTATGCTCACCTGGTTTCTTCTTAATATCCTTTATTTCTTTAGCCATATTTTCCTTCATCTCCTTGAATTGATTGAGGAGATTTGTTTGAACATCTTTGATTAGCTGTTCCAAATTCTGCGTCTCTTCCAAAGTTTTAATTTCTGCCATTGATTGGGGCATTTTTTCCAGTTTCTTAGTATGACTTGTAATTTCTTGCTGGTATCTAGGTGTCTGAGTATCTTAAGAGTTTACTCTGAAGGTCAGTGTCTTTCTCTTGCCTAGGGTTTTATTGCTGATTGGCTTTGTATTAAGGCTTTGCTTTGACACTTGGTTTAACTTATTCTAGATCTTTAAAATTGTCCATGTTTAACTGATCAGATTTATTTTTCAACTCTTGTTCATGTGATCCTTGTCCTGGATATGCAGTAGAATTCTTAAGATTCACTATTTGTGCAGTTGTTTCATCCCCAGGAGATAGCCTCCTTTCTTCTATTCCTTCTCCAAGAATTGTGATCTTGTCTCTTTGTTTTTGTTTTGCCTCTATATTATTTTTTACACTCTTTTCATTGCTTCTAGCTGCTTTTGCTTGGAGGACAAATTCTGGGAGGATGAGCACCCTGGAGAAGACTTTCCCAAGTTAGTATTTCTCAGCCTAAACATGGCCAGGGACCCATGAAGAGGGTGTAGCTCCAAAGAGCCCCTGGAGAGGTCAGGAAAGATGCCTGAAGCCTTTTTGATGACTCCTTGAAGTTGTACTTTCTTGTCCTGCCCTGCAAATAGTATCCATCTGAAAACTGTTCCCTGCAGTCCTAAGGAGCCCCAGCATCTTAAACCTCCACCACTCGTACCCCTGTTGGGAATGTGATTGAAACAATGGCCATCATTGTCCCTGTCCAGGGCAGGCTGAAACAGCAGCTCAGAACCATGACCTGGTGATCTGAATTCACCAATCAAAAGCCATGGTCAGTGTTCAGCCATTCCCCACGACCTTGTTTTGGGGAAAAGGGATTCTATGTCCCTCTCTGGCCACAGCAGTGAGCTAGAGACCAGATCCTGAGGCAGCCTACCTCAACAATGGGGGATGGTGGCCAGCAGCAGCCACAGAGTGAACTATTCACAGTTCTTAACTGCAGTTGCTCAGTCTCTTTCTCCTGCTCCCTGACCTTCAGAGCCCTATACGAGTTATTTCAGACATTTCCTGCCACTACCTGTTTTTTGGAGGAGGAGTATGTCATTGAGCTCTCTTTTCCACCATCTTCCCTGGAAATCCCCAGAAGAAAAAGTTTTTAAACCTTGTTTTGGGATGTAGGACAGTTTGCAAAAATGTTTCTCTCAATATCTCTCTGCTTTGCCTGCAGTATCTTTTCTTGGCCTTAGTTTTCCTTTCTCTGTCTTTCTCTTTTTAAGGGACTCATTCTGTTCTTAGGGATACTCTCGAAATGACAACAAAAATATTGGTCACATCCTTTGGTACCATTTCCTGGGAAGCTTCGGTACCTTGGGAAAGCTGTTCTCTACTTTGGCATGCTCTGTGTTCTTCTCCCTGCTCTTTGTTTCCTTCTGTTTAAATACCTCCTATCTGTTAGTTTAGGCAGTTACGGTCCTACCTCTTCTATAATTCTTCTTGAAGTTCCCAGCCAGCAGTAATCTATCTTTCCTATAAACTCTTTTTTTGAATCATAATCTTTTCCCCTTATTTTATGTGATCTCCCTAAAAGAAAAGAATAATCTTGGCTGCTGAATGGTGGGCTGTAAGGACAGTGTTACAAAATAAAGTGGACAGCAAGTCATTGCCCTGATAATCAGGTTTGTTCTGCTACTTACTAGCTTTAAGACATTGAGAGACTCAAGTAATTTTTTGGATTTTTTTTTTTTTTTTTTTTAGCAGCTGTGTCATTAGGTCTCTGGTTTAGAAGGAGTTTAACTCAGATTATTGCATATTGCTCTTTTAACCAACCAGTTTACCAAATTCATGTATCAGCTCTGGTACCTTTGTTGTGGATTTTTGACAATTTTCTGTATATGGGATCATGTCATCTGCAAATAGGGAAAGATTCAGTTCTTCATTTACAATTTGGATGTTTTTCTATCTTTTTCTCACCTAATTGCTTTGTCTAGAAGTTACACTACAATGCAAACAGCTGTTGTGACACTGGATTTCCTTTCTTGTTCTATAACTTAGAGAGAAAGCTTTCATTCTTTCGCTATTGATATGACATTAGCTGTGGGTTTTTCATATATGCCCTTTATCATGTTGAAGAAGTTTCCTACTATTCCTAGTTTTTAAAATTTGTTTTTATGAAGAAAGAATGCTGGATTTTTTCAGTGCCTTTTCTGCATCAATTGATATGATCATATGTTTTTTTTTCTTTATTTTGTTGATGTGGTGTATTACATTAACTGAATTTCCTATGTTAATCCACCCTTGCATTTCTGGGATAAATTCCACTTGATCCTGGTGGGATAATTCTTTTATGGTGTATAATTCTTTTAATAACCTGTTGGAATCCATTTGCCAGTATTTTGATGAGGATTTCTGCATTCATAAGGGATATTGGTCTGTAATTTTCTTTTCTTTATATGGCTTTGGTATGATAGTGTTGTTGGCTGTCTTATACAGTAAATTAGAGAATGTTCCCTATTCTTCAGTTTTTTGGACGAGCTTGAGCTGTGTTGGTGTTCTTCTTGGAATGACTGGTACAATTCCTCTGTGAAGGTATCTTGCCTGGGCTTCTGCTCACTGGGAGATTTTTGATAATGACTTCATTTCCTTGCCTGTTATTGGTTTATTGGTATCTTCACATTCTTCTTGAATCAGTGCGATTTTTGTATTCCTAGGAATTTGTTCATTTCATAAAGGTTATCTGATTTATTAAATATAGTTGTTCCCAGTATGATCTTATACTCTGTATTTCTGTGTCAATATTAATATCCCCCTCATTTCTGATTATAGTGATTTTTGTACTCTTTTTTTTAATTTGTTAAGCTATCTAAAGATAGTCAATATTATTGTTCTTTTCAAAGAATTAACTTTTTTAAAATACTCTATTTTTGTTGTTTTATTCTCTATTTCATGTATCTACATTCTGATCTTTGTTATTTCCTTCCTTCTACTCACCATGGATTTAGTTTGCTCTTCTTTTTCTAGATCCTCCCGTTCTGAGGTTAGATCTCTAATTTAAGATCTTTCTTATTAATGTCGACATTTAAACTATACCTTTCCATCTCAGCACTGTCATTGCTGTGTCCCGAAAGTGTAGTACCTTACGTTTTCGTTTTCATTCACCAAAGATATTTCCTAATATCCCTTGTGATTTCTTCTTTGATCTGTTGACTAAACTTTGTTTAATTTCCACATATTTGTGAATTTTCCATTTCTCCCTTTGTTAGTGATGTGTAGAGTCATTCCATTGTGGTTGGAAAAGATACATTTTATAATTTCAATATATTTGACTTTATTGAGACTTCTTTGTGACCTCGCATATGGTTTGTAGTGGAGAATGATCCATGTGCACTAAAGAAGACTATGTATTTTCCTCCTGTTGGGTGAAATGTTTTATATTTGTCTGTTAAATGTAGGTGGTTTAGAGTTTTGTTACAGTCTTCATATCTTTATTGATCTTCTGTCTAGATGATTTATCCATTTTTGAAAGTGATGTCTTGAAGTCTCCTACTATTAATGTAGCACTATTTCTTCAAATATACTGGGACTCTTCTCTTAAGTACATATATATTCACAATTGTTATATGTCTTCTTGTTGAATTGACCCCTTTAGCAATATATAATGACCTTCTTAGTCCCTCAGAGAAGTTTTTGACTTAAAGTCTCTTTCATCCAATATCAGTATAGGTACCCCAGATCTCTTTTGGTTACTACTTGCATGATATATATATTTTCCATCCTTTTAGCTTCAACCTACTTATGGCTTCGAATTTATGGTGATTCCATTGTAAACAGCATATTGTTGGGACATTCTTTTTTATCCATTCTACCTATTTCTGCCTTTTGACTGGAGAATTTAATCCATTTATATTCAAAGTAACTAGTGATAGTGAAGTACCTTCTGCTGCCATTTTGATAGTTTGTCTTCGTAAATCTTATACTTTTTTTGACCCTGAATATTTCCATTAATGACTACCTCCATATTTATGCATTTTTTTGTTTGTGTGTGTTGTAACATTTTGAGTCCCTTCACATATTTTAAATATAATTTTTCTTCTGTTTTCTTTGTGGTTACCTTGGTTTAGAATTTAACATCCTAAATCTATAAAATGTATGTCATATTTGATTCAAAACTTTCTTCAATAGCACATGCATATACTCCATCCACCACTGTTCCTTTTTTTGGGGGGCGGTGGGTGCATGGTCTGGGAATTGAACCTGGGTCCCCTGCATGAAAGGTGAGCATTCTACCACTGAATGACTCACACCACTGTTCTTTTTAATACTTGATATAAATTATATCTTTTTGCACAATACGTCCAAAAACCATAGATTATCATTACTTTCTATGCAATTGTATTTTAACACCTGTAGTAAGTAAGAAGTAACATAGCAAACAATACAATACATGCAGGCATTTTTAATTACCCTTATGGTTACCTTTTTTGGAGGTCTTTATTTGCTTATGCCTCTTTAATCTACCATCTAATGTCCCTCCCTTTCATTATGAAGCGCTCCCTTCAGTATTGCTTGTATGGCAGGTCTAGTGGTGATAAACTCCTTTAATTTTTCTTTACCTGGACATATGTTAATCTCTCCTTCGTTTTTGAAAGAGAATCTTGGCAGATATAAAATTCTTGGTTGTCAATTGTTTTCTCCCAGCACTTTAAATATTGCAGACCCTTGCCTTCTTGCCTCCATTGTTTCTGATGAGAAATTGGCATTCAATCATATTAGGATTCTCTAGTACAAAACTTTTTTGTTGCTTTTCTCGTTCAGCTTTTGGAACCCTCTCATTTTCCTTGGCATTGGGCAGTTTGATTTCTCTGTTTCTGGGCATAGTTCTCTTTGAGTTCACCCTATCTTGGGTTCATTGGGCTTCTGGAATGTCAGTATTCATTACTTTTGTTTGGAATTTTTCTGCCATTATTTCTTTGAATATTCCTTCTGTCCATTCACTCTTTCTTCTCCTTCTGGGACTCCCATAATGCATATATTAGTACACTAGATGGTGTTCCACAAATCACTTAGCCTCTGTTTGTTCTTTTTATTCCTTTCCTTTCTGTTCTTTAGCCTGAAACATTTCCATGCTCTGGTCTTCAGGCTCACTTTCTTTCTTCTGCCATTTCTGATTTTCTGTTGAAAGTTTCTAGCAAATTTTTCATTTCAATTATCATGTTATTCAAATCCAGCATTCCTTTTAGTTTCCATTTAGAATCTCAGAGAGATTCCTATATTGTTCATTCATTTATTTTCTCATCTCCTTTAGTTCTTTCTGTGTGTTTTCCTTTTATCTCCTTGAGCATTTTTTTTTTTTAAATCTTTGTCCAGTAAATCTGAAATCTTGGTGTTCATGGTTTCTGGATTTTTGTCTTGTTCCACGGTAGAGGCCATCAATTCTTGTTTTTTTGTCTTGTAATCTTTTGTTCCATACTCTACATTTTAATTTTTTGAGGTGTTAGTTCTGGGATTTGATCCCTGAGCTATCTGTTCCTTAAGTTTGTATCCAGATGGTGGTATAATGGAGATTTTTTTTGAATGTCAGGATCTGATCAAAACAAGCAAAGTAAAGCAAAAACCTATTTCACAGATTTTCAGATGACAAATTGCATACTCATTTAATTTTTCATTTAATCATTATAAGAAATGTAGTCCAAAATAAGACCATTTACTTTAAATTTAAGGAGCATATTGCCGGCACATACTATTTTGCTTTAAAAATCAGTTACATCATCATATTTTGGCTCTGTAGCTACAATTTTATTTCCATACATTTAATTTTACATAGCACATACTCTTATAACTTTAAGTTGTCACTTCTTAAACATTTGTGTAGCATATGTTTTTTCATAAAGTATGATACTTTCTATTTATTAATACACTTATTTTCTCATTTTCCCAAGAAAATTTGGCACTTTATCTTCCTTACAATTTTATAACTCAAACCACCAATACATTTTAAATCTGAAATTTTTATGTATGATAAAATTAGAAATTTTTTTTTGGTGTTCTGATAGTAGACCCTTGAAGCTGGCAGTGTTTCTAATGAGATATGTCATGATTTTATCTTCAGTAAGGATCTCTGAATCATACACTGTACATTTTCATTAGTAATCATAGATTATGAGTTGAGACATTTGAATCAATACTTGGAAATATTTTTGAGAGGAGTTTCCTCAGAGTGTGATGAAAATTAATGGTACTTTAGGGAATGACATTCAAGAGTAAAGAAAAGATTTAGTGCTGCTTGGGTAGGCAGATCACTTACAATTTCAATTACCTTCAAGAGGAACAGGAAAGATGAAATTAGGAATTTATTGTTTATGGATACTTTTCATTGAAATTCAGCATTTCCCAATTAGAGTGAAATATCAAAGAAGTGCAAATTAGCGTCTCACCTTATCTGGTGAATTCAAATGAAATTACTTAGTAACAATCACATTAAGGGATGATGATCTGGAATTCAGCAATTCATTCCTTCACTTATTCATTTAAAAACATTTCTGATTCCTCCCAGAACAAGGTTTGTGTGTGTAATGGGTTCTCGATATAAAAAGATAGGAAAAAAGGATTATTGTTCTCAAGGAACTCAAAGTCCAATATCAGTGAACAGGTAAAACATTCTAAATTCGGATACAGTTTTGCATAACTGGGAGTGGAGGTGAGCTGGGGGATGACTGGGAGGGGAATAATGAAAGGTAAGGCTTCTGAGAAGACATGCTTTCAGCTAGCTGGAAAGGGAGGCAAGAGTCTTTCAAACAAAGAGCATGCACAGAATAACAAACTGGAGAAAGCTTGGTAGGTTGAAGTAACTACAAAATGCCTGAAATGGGAGCATCTGTACAGCAGAAGAATTTAGTTTGGAACATAAGGTTGTTTAGTGGAAAATGCATTACAGTAATAATGAGATTTAAGTCAAGATTCCCTTTCCAGCTTGAAGAATGTAATAAACATTCAACCTCGTTTTATCTGTGTGCAAAATGGGGCATCTAAATCTATGAATCTCACAAAAGTATCTAATTCTGTGGCCGATTTTAATTTAGTAAACTAAAAGGAGGAGTTAGAATATTGTCTTATAGTTTTAAGGAATCTAAGACAATATTCATCTCATGGATCTCAGTTGCTGCATGTGTTTCAGAATACATATGTTTTTCCGATTCCAAATAATAATACCACTGTGAAATAAACTTTTCATTAGATGATTTGTGAGAAGCTAACTCCTGTGCCACATACCATATGATTATAAATCATTATTTGCAACATGGACAATGCTAAAAGATCAATATTTATATAATTACAGAAGTTTATTTTTATATGTGCAATTGAAATTTAAATTGGAAGTATATTTTCATTATTATTGCCATGTTTTTTCTATAATTAGATCATCTTGACGTGCAGATTCTAAATTGCATAACAGGTGTGCTCATTTATATAATAAATGTCTTTAATTTTCTAATTATAAATTGAAAGTTAAAGTGAAATGTGTGCATCAATATGTTTTAGAAATTTCAGGATATGATAATTGCACTTCTTTCAGAAAGTACTCAATGAAATGTGAAATTGAACAGTCCTATTTATGGTAGGTAAAACATGGATTTTCCAGTTTATAGTATTGGGGATTAAATGTGCTTTGTTTACCTGCAGGAAACACTGTTCTTCTAAATTTAATCATCTAATTAGAGGATTTCCATTCATGGGAAATGACTTAAAGAGCACATAAGACTGGTTTTCATTCAAACAAGCTTTGATTGGATTAACTGGATTTGCATAAATTTTATGATATGAATGTGTTGGTGTCTTGACTTCCTTCACTTAGAATGAGGAACATAAAGGAATTTGAAAGAGGAAACACATTAAAGGTTGCAAAAGAAGCATGTAAAAACAGTCAGGTTAATGGCATGGTGAAAACAAGCTATAAGGAGCTAAAACCATCAAAGCTTAGACAAATATAAGCTCGCCAAGCCTGTAAAAACTAGCTTAGGAAAAAGAGAGGAGAGATTTACATGGACAAGATCTTGGTGTTTCTTCAAAAGAAGACACTGGAGTTAGAGCAACCGTGAGGACTCAGGTGGGTTTGATTACAGAGAATGGGGAGAACTGGTGGTGCGATTAGAACTGAGAAGGATAAAGGAAGGATTCAGGCAGGCAGGCTTCTGGCAAGCATTTCTAATAGGGGGTCACTTGATCGTCAGCAATCAGTGCTGAACCATGATAACAGAAGAGATAGCAACTTGGAATCTGGCCACCCAGAGGCGGGGAAGAACAGGGTAGCATGGAAGAAGCCAAGAGGTAGTGAAGTGGAAGAAAGCACACCTGAGTAAGAAGACAAGGCAGGCTGGTCAAAATTGGGATGTCCAGAGGGATGAAGGACAGAATAGGGCAGTGACATGAGGTCCCAGGTGCACTGTCTGGAGAACTGGGGCTTCGTGGCCCACATCAAGACCACCAGCAGGCTGAGAACAGCAACTCATCCCAGGCAGTAGCAGTCAGGGGCTGAAAAATTGATTCTGGCCCGTCTGAACAATGGATGTAGGTAAATAGAATTCAGAGAACCTTGAGATGGAGCCATACTTCTGACCTTACAGCTGCTAGCTATCTGCAGAACATCCATTCTGGCATTCATGTACTAAATAATAATAATGGGATATCAACAGTTGTAACAAAATGACCCCTTCCATTTGTATAGTGCTCTATCACCTGTAGTATTGCTCACAATAATCAAAGTTATAATAATTTGGCAATGGTAAAACTGAGGTTCACGAAAATTAGATTTACTCTCAGTCACAGAACCAAAAATAGTACAGAACTTAGATTAGAATTTATTGTTGGCACTTCAAACATCAAGGTGTAAAGAGATAGCTTCACTCACTTGGCAGTGAGTAAATAAATGAGAAGGGCTCCTCTCATTCCTCATTTCTCAGGAAATTCATATTCCACTCAAGGATCCAGACAAATGCAGATATAGCCTCAATTCAAAGCTAAAATTTCAAAAGTTACCCCATACTGAGAAGTTTCTGGAGCTTCAGAAATATTCAGTCACTGTTTGATGTATAAATGAATATTGAGTGAAATTCTGTGTTAGCCCAGTGAACAAAATACTCAATTTAACTCAGGTTATAGGGAAGGCTTCTCTGAGAACATGGCATTTTAACTATTCTAGGACAGGGTACTTCTATGAAGGGCAGGTATATTTGGATTTGGTTAGAAGGAAAAGAGAACTCATGTTTATAAGGGCAGATTTGGAATCACATACCTGGATTCGGATCCTGGATCTACCACTTATTAATTGGTGCATAATTAATATGGAGCCAGTTACCTGACCTCATTGATTCTTACATTCCTTACAGTAGGTGATTATTGTAAAGAAGCTAATACTTTTGAGTGTGCCAATTTTTTTGCCCAATTTAATTTTACAATGGTTATCAGTTTGGATTATCATCATTCTTTTGCAGAAGAAGAAACTGAGACTAAAAGAAATTTAAGTAATTTGCATAAAGTTAAGTAGTTTGAAACCAGATGATTTGCCTGCCTCCAAAGCTGGTTATTCTTCCGCCACCCTCTAAGGACACATGAAGGATACATTCAGGGGGTACCTGGAGAGTTTTGAAAAGAAGGAGTGCACTTCATCTATTTAGTCCATATGGTTGTAGAGGGAAGTTTGTAGAAGGAAAAAGGGAATTCTGAACAAATAAAGGAAATAATAATTTATGTGTAATTGAAACAAGTACTTAGTGCAATATTTCTACCATCATTAGCAGAGAAAGTCAGGTTTAGAACATGGGATAAAATTCCCTATGAAAAACAAACAGCTGAGATGTTAATTGACTGAATATCACTTATTAAATCAGGTAAGGTAGACCTAAAGTTAAAACATATTCAATTAGTAAACCAAGGCATTATTGAGTTGAAATAAACAACCAGGATAGTTTGTGTCTTATGAGCATTTTGAACTAGGAGAGAAACTGCTAAAATAGTATTAGTGAGGTGGGAATAAAAGAAAAATTGGATGTTAGTCCTTTCCCAGAGCACTAAGGAATCTATCTGTATTTGTATTTATATATATATATTTTTGCCAGCTCTGCATTTTTAAGACTGATTTACAGGTACACTCCAAAAGCTTCTTCTGCTATGGTGCCTGTAGACACTATATATGATATGAATGTTCCATAAAAGAGCATCCGCTCCAAGGAAAATGGCTAACTAGTTCTCTGCCGAATAATAATCCATTCCTCCCAAGCATGTTTAAGGGACCAATTTTTGTTTCTCACCCACAGGGAACTTGCTGGGAATAAGGTGTGTTCAAACACATCAAGATAGAGGAAATAGATAAGGGGAGGAGATGGCTCACTGAGAAGAGTTTATTGAGCTTGCTGCATTCAAATAGCTTGTGTCTACAAAAAAATCTACTTTTTAGAATCCTCGTTCGTTAGTAAAAATCAAGCTCAAGAAGGAAACCACGTTAGAAATTTCCACGTACATTAGCATATTTCCATATAAGCTAGGACAGCATTGCTTTCAGGCAGGATGGTAGGAAAGTAAAACCAGTGGACAAATTCTGTGAGTTGATTCCTCACAAAATTTGTGATCCATTTGTTTTAGTTAGAATTTGTAAGAATAATGGATAGTAAGTCAGTTTTTGCAGGTTAGACCTCAGATGTGATTGACATGTCTGGATCTGATTCGGCACCGTGACAAATGTCAGGAGAGTTGATTAAAGCACTTATCCAGTGCACTAGAGTTTATGTGCATTTATTTAATCCATCCACAAATATATGCCCACTTGCTTGGTGTAATGTCCATCCTATGGTACTTTATCCTTTAAAGAAAAAGACACTCCAGTACAGAAGTGAATTAAAAAGTTTTTGAAAGCTCTCCTCAAATTTAATTTTCATTAAAAAAAATCAATCCAGTGAGCACCCATGTTGCCCTGCAGCTGTCCCCTCTGCCCTTGCTCCTTTTAAAATTAGGACCTATTGCACCATCTGAAATTATTTTGGGCCAGGTACATAAAATAGAACTTGGATGAGTGTTGTCCAATAGAAATATAATGTAAGCTACAGATTTGAGCCAAATTAAAAATTTTTTTAAACTGCATTAAAAAACTAAGAAACAGGGAAGAAACAGTCAAGGTTAATTTTAATAATGCATTTTACATATCTCAATATTTGAAAAATATTGCCATAGCAACAAATAATCAAGATGCACATTTATTAATAAGATACTTTACATTCTTCTTTGTAACAAGTCTTTGAAATCCAGTGTGTATTTTAAACCTAAATCTTAATTTTTGCTAGCTACCTTTTAGTGCTCAAGAGCCACACCTGTCTAGTTCAACTTTACTGGAGAGCATAGATCTAGATACATTTTTCCTTGATACTTTAAAGATACTTAGTGGTTTCCTAGTCTATTTCTTCTATAATTATCAAAGATAGTTGTATTATTGTTGAACCAATAATGTCATTTCATCTGGGCTTTACATGGCATACCTGAATAGATTTTAAAAGAGGTTTTCTTAAATTAACAAACTTGGTTTACTGTGTTATATGATCTTTATAAAAATACTCTTTTTCCAACCAACATTAAGAAATATAGAAGGATTTGTAGAAATATTAGAACATTTTTTAAGATTGAACTTGCATCAGGTCATTCATTCATTCATTCATACAGCGCTTCGTGACTATTACATACAGGCAGCTCACTAGGCACTAGGGATATGTGATGAAAGGAAACTCTCAAGCAGCTCACAAGATAGTGGGGAAATTGCATTAAGAAAATTTACAATATTAACATATGGCATCCATCACTACCCTCAATGAGACATATCCCTTATTCTTTGATGGTGTGGTAGAGCTTGGGCCCAGATGTCCTGGGTGTCTGGAAATAGGGAAGTGTTCCTCGCTTTCTTTATTTTTATTAAAGGTGATAATTATGTTAATGTCCATGCGTTCCAGGCTCCCCTTTTTCCAAACAAATACTCCTACTAGGAGAAGCTAATTCCATATTTGTGCTTAATTATCAGAGTTATTGGATCAAGTTGCGTAGATACTGGGAGAAGCTAATACTTTGCTATTTTGAATTATCCATGGGCTGTATTCCTATTTTGTATTCAAGAATTACCATCAATCACTATTGGCAACTTTATTCATACCGCAAGTATTGACAACAAATATGCTGCTACTAACTTAAAAGGCTTCAGTTCATCTGTCTGCATGGATAAGTGCTTCCCACTGCTTCCTGTACATCCTCAAGTTTACGAGTGATATGTCATGATATTTGTTAATGGAAGAGAGCACGCAAAATCTTTTTCTCTAGCTCCAACTTGCACATGTTCCAGTGGCCTGGAATACTCTTTGCAAAAGATGGTGTTGGACACAAAAACCTTTTACCATGCATCAAATCAGAGTGAAGCAGAGTCCCACTTTTTAACTCAATGGAATGGATTGAACCAGTGAGAGCTAGGGTGTGGAAACAACTGAGAGATGTTGGACACGGTAAAGGTACAGAAGGTTAGATCCAGCCACGGATGCTCTAGACATCTGCTTCTGCAGTAGAACATGGATTACAGACAATGGGTGTCATCTAGGAATGAGTCTGCATCAGGGAGGCCCATGGGGAGAAGTGGCGTGCCCGCTAGTTGGGCAGAATTTAACTCCCAGGAATCCAGGAACAGATGGAAGTTAGGGCTTAGCCACCATACAGGGCTCTAGTGCCTGGGAGACAGAGGGACAAGAGCAGGCATGGTCCCAGCCTTAGAGCAATTTGTGGTACAAAGTAATAGACCAAAACAGAGATTCAGGAGCAGGGATCAGTTAGCAGAAATCAGGTACAAACTAGATATTGCATTTCAGGAACAATGCATGAATTGTGTTATCAAATATAGGCCAAAATGTTCAAACTGAATTAGCTGCAAAGGAGATTGTTGCTAAATCACAGAGCAACAATGGTCTCTAGCTGTGTAAATCTCTCCTGCCTTAGGTCAGAGAATCAGAGAGGGATGAGCCTAAAGTTTGGGGACAAAGGGGAGAGAAGTATATTCAAGTGACCCCACACTTGTTAAATGGGTGGGAGATGAGCGTTCAGAGCATAAGAATGAAGTAAGTTGAAATACCTGTAATCCATTTCAGAGTTCCACCATCTACCTTCTCACCTAATTGATCACATCATCTAAGTCAAACTTGTTTTCAGGTCATTTAAGGTCAGACTGGCTGGATTGGGGAATTACTCCATTGATTCAACAAGATTTTTTGAAAGACAAAGTGATGTGAAAAAATTTTTCTGCTTTTAAACCTGTCAAAACCCTTTCACCACTAATGGCCTTATTGCTTGGATATCAAATTCATGTCTTTGCAACATTGAACTGGGTTTATTAAGGCCCCCCTTCCTGAAATTCTCTCATTCTCTGGTTTCCATGGCATAGCTTTCTTGAATCTTGCTCATACTTATGCACTATATCTGATGTTAGCTCCTTTTATTTTTCCTTCTCCCCAAATGTAGGTAATCTTGAAATTCACCCTTGAGTCTTTCTTTCTCTCTGCTTGCCGCCCCCCCCCATTAGTTGCCTATGCCCTTTTAGTTTCCCACTGCTATAAATCTGGGTCTTTACCTCGAAAAGATTACTGCAACAGCTTCTTGCTAGGCTTTCTACCTCCTCTCATTAGTCTTCCCCTGCTTCCAGATTCGTTTATCTGAAGTTTCAGTAGGTCTGAACACACTACTTCACTGATCAGAAATTTCGTAGTCTCCCGCTGTGAACAAAATTAAGCGCACATTTCTTACTTAGATCCCAAAACATTTACGTCATAGTCTTACTGTAATCTCCCATCAGTTCACCATATCCATTCCAGCCAAATTGGACCACCTGTACTTTCCCTCTTCTGAGATTTTATTTACATTCTCATTTTGCCCTATAATTATAGTAACCATAAATCCTGATGTGCCTGGGTCAGTCTCAGGTTCTTCTTATTGTTGTGGCATCAATATAACTAAGCTTCTCATTGCATGGACAAAAATGTTTTGCAGTTTGGGTCATAAATTACATAGTCACCCTGCCTTCTCTGTCATATTCTCCCAAAATCCACCATGTTTAACTTTGCTTGTGGTAGCCATAGCCCTATCCTTTTATTCGGCCATGTGCCATATAAAAAAAATCAAGTATCATGAAGCTTTCTTCCCCAGTCCCTACCCCTACCATCACCAATTCAATGCTCTCTTTTCTTACTTTGAATCCCATTTACCAACGTGGCTTTGTAGTTATTTGTAGTTACATATAATTATTTATATTTTTTATTTTATTCTTCTAGTTCTTCACAGGTGCAATGCCTTGTTCTTTGTATCAGTTAGACTGTTTATAGCATCAAATAACAGAAAATTCTGACTCAACCACTTAAACCACAAGGGAAATTTATCCTGTCACATAACAGGGGTTCCAAGGTAGTACAGCTTAAAAATGACCAATTTGGTGTATGAACAACAGATCAGAGATCCAGGTTCCTCTTTTCTTTCTACCCTGCCATAATGTATGTTTGCTCTGGTCATAGCTGGCCCTCTTCGAGGTTGCACAATGGCTACTGCTGTTCTAGAAATCACATACAGACATGACGGTGTCCACCAACCAAAGAGCATTTCCTTTGTGAGTCTCTTTGTAGGAGCAAGAAAACTTTTTTTCAGAAGCTTCTGTCTTAGCAGGATTGCATCACATACATATATATACCTTTACCAGCCACAGGTCAGAGAACAGGACCATTGGGACTGGATAAATCATTCATCCCTTGAGGCCTCAATTCTCCTGATGATCATGGGAAAGTGAATAAATGAACAAAATCAGGACTGTGTGATAAAGAGGGGACAGTTAACATGGTTTAGGCGAACAGCAGTGCCTGCTACACATAATTTGGGGTTCAATCAATATTTATTAAATTGGGTTTAATTTTATTTCTTAAGAATATCAGTTCACCTGAATCTTCTAATGATGTCACACATTATAAAAATTCGACGTTAAATAGACTTTAAAAATTGTCAGTATTGTATATATCCAATTCATTTGAATGCTCTTGTTTAAATTCATATAGAGAGAGTATAATTAAGATTTTGAAAGAAAACTTGATTGAGACGTTAATGGCCATCGAAAACTGCTGGCCAGCAAACTGCTCAGAATTGCTCATTAAGTAGAATTGTTTCCTGTCTTTTTGAGGAAATGTTTTTGCAGCTATTTGAATGTTCATAGGACTTCAAATATATGGTACAGATTTGTCTTTGGGTATTAAATTGCAGCTTTCTTACAATTTCTGCCGACTGTGAAACATGATTAAAAATAGGTTAAAAGAAAAAAGTGATGCCTGTAGCAGCAAGGAGAGGTGCTGGGAGGAGAGGCAGGAGACTGAGGGCCCTTGAACCTTTTGCCCATTAGGGACTCTCATTCTTCCTCTCCAGTGTCTGTTCAGGCTCAGCCCCTCCCACGATCCTCCGTGGATGACTCAGAGGCAGAAGTCATAGAGGTTGGAGCAGAGCCGGTGTCCCCTGCTCAGCAGTTAGTACTGTGGCCCACGGGGGCTTGTTGAGCCCTTCTGAAGTGTTGGCAGCAGTCAGCCACCATAGGAGGCTTAGCGCCCTCTCGGTCAACTTGAGAAGGAGCCAGAACTATTAATGTGAAAATGTACCATCTAATAAAGGGATCAGAAAGACTCATTTTGTTTCTGAGTAAAACAGAAATAACAAAAGAGAACAAAACTGCTACAGGACATTGCAGGTCCAAGTAATGGACCTTGAGTCCCGAGGGCTTGAAGCTGGCATTTTATATTCTCAGCAACATTTTTGGTTAACTGCAGAGATGTGATGACTCCAATTATTTTTGAGAACCCAGAGTCTACCAAGTAAATGGCAATAGAAAAGCGGAATCTAAGATTACACATGGTTTGGATATTCTTCTGAGAGTGAGGAGGCTAGATAAGATGAATTGCTTTCCAGATGTAAAAGGCAGGGATTCTTGTCTCAGTGCAATTTCTTTACAAAAATTTTCAAATATGTGTAAATGCTAATCTGAATATTGAAGGGAGGAGTGGTGAGAAAATAGCATTGAAACTAAGTTATATATAGAGAGAAGTGATAGTTGGCTCCAATGTCATACTTTTCTTCCTTAGCAATTAGAATCGGTAGAAAGGTTTAGACATTAGTTCTGTAGGCTTCTGCTATGCTATTCAACCTCTGCAAATCAATATGTAGTCATCATTCTTCTGCATAATACTGTGACTCCAAAGTTTTACCCTCTTTCTCAACTGAGCTTTCTGTTAATATTGTCTGAAATCCTGTTGCTTTCTTTACCTCCCACCAAACAGCCCCATCACCAATACTTCAAAAAGACATTTTGGGATAACAGGAGCTGATTCTAAAAATAAGATGCAGTAGACTGAGGGAACACTATAAATTGATATTCACAGCTCTACAGCACCCATCTCCCAGTGTAAATCTGTCCTTTACTCTTCTTTGAATAAATGTAACTGTTTTTTTTAGAGTATCTTTTTGACCTTATTATCTAGCTTTTTTTTTGAAGAACAGATTTCCGAGCTTATGCTTCATGCTGAATAGCTGATTGAGTGAGAATTATACTCATAAGTACAGAAGTTCAGCTAAGAAAGCTTTAACTTCCAGACTTTTCCTTCTAAAATAAAGCAAAATAATAAAATGTTATAATATCAAGTTTGATGCTGAATGGCAAAATAGGTTAATATGTATTTTAAAAAGTGCTTTGACTCCATTTCTGCAAAACTCTTTGATGGTGAATGTTATATTAAAATTGGAGCCAGACTACCTGTTTTTGAATCCCAGGTCTGCCATTTATTAGCAATAGGACCTTGGGAAAGTTACTCAACCTCTTTGTGCTTCAGTTTCCTTCTCTATAAATGGGATCATAATAATAAATGCTTAATGGGTTGTTGTGAGGACCAAATCAAATTAATGTATGTAAAGTATTTAGCACTGTATCCGGTCCCTGTGAAGTACTATATGTCACTTTTGAAAATGATAATGAATAGAATATATTTATGACTTTATAATATGTATATGTATCATAAGTTGAATTTATGGGCATTTTGGATAATAATCAGCTTTCTAAAGTGTATTTCTTATTGTATGTTCCTTTAATTTGTCTTGCTTGATAAATCAAACTGATTCAGAGCTGTTAGAGTTTCACATTTAAATGATAATTATACCTTTTCCCAAAACACCATGAGCAGTAAGCTGGAAAGTTGCACTTTTACCAAACCTAAATGAGACCAGCCTGCAAAATTAGTTTATTTTCCAAGGTTTGTCTCATTAATTTAATTTTGGGTTTGAGTCATGCTTTTCTTTGTACATTCTCATCAACCTTTTTTTGATAGCTTAGTAAAGTCTAAGGATTTCCTATGTAATCAGCATCTAACTCTTCCCATGAAAGTGTTTTAAAAATAAAGCCCTTCAAATGTCTAGTCATTTTTTTTTTTCAGTAAAAATGAATGGCCATAAAAGAAATTTGTTCTGGCAGTCTGTTTAAAGATGGATGAAATGAAAGCCAAGAAAATTTGAAGAACAAGACCTCAAGGGAAAGATCTGTATGATGAATTTGAAATTGCAGGGAAAACTCTGTTTCCTCAAGTCAGAGCTGTCACCTCCGAAGCTCATTTCCATGAAAATGAGAGTGTTCCCCAGACTATCCTGGTTTAGTCTATGGAATACATATCCCCTTATGCGGGTAAGGTGCTTGAAGGTGACTCCTAGTAGTTCAGACCTGTTGAATAAGGAAATCTCCTATTTGAGTACAGAAAAAATCTCACCCAAACAGCAGCATAGATTCTGAACTAGCGAAAAAAAAAAAAAAGTAGAATTACTGTCTGCTCAAAGAAAATAATTTTATTTCTGAGACATCAACCTGAAAGCTCTGGTAGATTCCAGTATCCCACAAAGGCCACTTCCTGCTCTGTGTGCATCTCAAAACACTACTAAATGCCTTTTTATTTTCTGCCTGTATCTGCTTTTAGGCTAACGTTTTTCTCTCTCATTGTGTGAATTAATACTTGTTCTTGTTCATTTTAAACGTTTTTCTCTCCTCTTCTTAATAACCAGGGAAGTGGGGGTGAGTTCAATGTCATTTTTATAAAGTCAGCTTCTCTCAGCTTTGCATTCTCTTTCTGAAGAGCTGTATCTTTTAGCCATTTATTATAAGAGATATACCAGCTAATCCCTCCTAATTTGTCACTTCTCTTTTCTAAGAAGGATGATTTTTCTTTTGCCCCTTTTATAGTGTTACTGGAACAAAAGCTTTACCAGATATATAGAGTTGTTCCTAGAAAATAGATTTCTAAGATCAAATAAATTTGGGAAACACTAGACAGCAAACCTAAATTTTCTGTGTTTGTCATGCTTATCATTCATGCAGAAAAAATTAATTAGGGAAAACTTACAAATGTAAAAATGTAGACACGACCACTTTAACCACCATACTTTTCTTCCTAAAATAGAATAATAAAATATTATAATATTAAGTTGAACTCCATAACCAGGCTGCATGGGGTCATGTCCTGGCCTTACAACCCGTTAACTGTATGACCTTGGATACATCATATAATCTCTCTGTGCCTCAGTGTACTCATCTCTAAAATGGAGACAACAAAAATAACTCCAAAACGGGACTGCTGGAAATAAATGAATCTTGGCATGCTAATAATATACATTGTCATTCTCTAGAGGGATTCAGATTTTGCAGCTTTTAACTGATTTTTTGAACCGGGGATCTTTTTTTTTCCCCACACAAAATACCAGTTAATGTCTTGGTGAACCTAGTTTTAGAAACACTGACATAGAAACTTTTAATTATTGTTTATCCTTCAAAAGCTCTTTTCTAAAAACTCCATCATCCCCAAATCCCAAAGAGTATTTAACTTTTGCCATGTTGCCATTTTATTATTGACCAAAAAAGGGAAAATTAATTGTAACATGTATTTATAAAGAGCTGGAAATCATGCTAATAAACTGTACACTAATTTTTATTAATTATGAATTAGCTCTTTTAAGGACTGACGCTTTATCAGAGTGTTGGCCCACAACACATTTGTGAACATGGAGAGGTTGACTCTATATATTAAAAAAAATTAAGTTTATAAGAACATAAAATGAGATTGCATTGCAGGCTTTTATTCATTTTTCTTATAGCTTATGTTCACTATATTTATTAGGAGTGGGTTGAGCAAGGTATAAAGATCATGTAAAGCTTAATAAGCACCATTTAGCTTATTTTGGAAGTAATTTTTTAATGATTTCCTTAAGCTAGTTGTCATCTTAAAAAATGCACATGTTTGTAGATCTATGCCTATTATTGAGTAGTTCCCACCTCCTTTTTCTCTATCTTCATGCTACCTATTCATCCAAACACACATTCCAAGATTAGTGTCAGGACTTTCACACCCTCTCCCAAATTGTCCAGGTCCTCCATTCCCCTATTGCAGGCATCCCAGAATCTGATCTCTCTCCATCCTCCTTAGCATAATCACTAACTTACATCACAGATCTATTGGACAGAAACTTGAAGGTCATCTAATAGTGACCAAACTTGCATAGTGCTCACTGTGTCAGGCCTTATTCTGAGAATTTTATAATAATTGCTTATTTAATCTTGACAACAGCTCCATGATGGTGTTACTTCTATTTTCTCCATTTTATAGATAAGAACAAAGAGGCAAAGGGAAGTTATATGACTTACCTAAGATCATACAGCTAATAAGTGGTAAAAACAAACCATGCAGTTTGGGTCTAGAGTTCATGCTCGCTGAATTGCCTGAAGATGTAAGTATGCTTATCCAGTGCTTAGGACAAACATCCCAGGCCATACTTCTCCATCCCACGTCCTGAGGGTTAATCTTGACTATTCTGCTTATATGGGGTTGAAAAAGGCTGGATATCTTTGTGCAAGTGCATTCCATAAATGGACACAAATTTGGTTGCTTGCATCCTTGCTCCTCATTCAGCAGTTACTCTTTATCTCATCCTTTCTTCATTCATTACCTAGCGTTATTTGTATGTTTGTCTGTATTGGCAGAAAAAGTTATAAGCTTCTTTATTGGCCTCCATTTTAGCCACAGTGAGAAGTGTAGTGAAATCTGAGTCAGAGGATGTGGGTGAAGTTCTAGGGTGCTGAGCATTGACTGGCTGCGCCATCCTCATCAGGATACTTAATCTCTCCAAGTCTCCCTTAGCCCATCTGGGAAGTGAGGGCCTGGATTTCTTTTCTTATTTTAGGATTTGTTAAACTTCTCTCTCTCTAATCTCATCCTTCATTACAATGCCTAGAATAGCTCTTTGCACACTGCAAGTACATAATTATTTGTTCAAATAAATATCTAAGAGTCGCTTCTAAAATATCACTGACAAATTTAAAACATATGATAATCAGGAGTTTTAGACCCCTTGAAATACGTGTAAAGCTTCCAGGACTTGCTGAAATCCAGGTGGCTGGGCCCCACCCCAAGAATTTCTGATTTGGTATCTTGAGTGGGACCTAAGATTTTGCATTTCCAGCAAGTTCCCCCAAGTAATGCTGATTCTTTTGGTTCTGGGACCACATTTGAAAACCACTGCTCGTAGATAAATCTCAAAATAGGCAAATAACCTTCCAATGGTTTCCCATTTGAAAAGTGATTTAGTAAGCTTTTCCCATCCAGTGGTTAACAGTTGATGACAGCTTCATGTGTTTCAGATCCTCTAATATCTTCATTTTAACAAGAATCTCTTAAAGACTATAAACTGAAGTCAAGGAACAAATCTAATTCTTAACCTCATATCCTTCTACCTGAGCGGTCTTTTGACCCACCATTTCACAAAAAACATTCCCCCTTAGGGCCATTAGCTCTTAAGCACTGCTAATAAGATATATAGCTTAAGAGCATGAGTTTCTGGAAATGGGCAGCCTTAGGTTCAGATATAGGTTTCTTGCTGTACAACCATCCCTGTCTGTTTACCTTATCTGTGCTTTATTTTCGTCATCTATAACTGGATTTGAATAATAGTACCTGCTTCATAGTGTCGGTCTGAAGAGTAAATTGGTTGATGTATGGAAATCACTTATAACAATGTTAGAACCTTGTAAATGCTATGTAAGCTAGTCTCTACTATATGTAAATATTTCCTGAATTTCAGTCTTAGGATATCACCGTAATGATTTCTATCAGTGTCTATTGCTTCAATTCTTCTTATTTTTAAAATCAGTCCACTTAATAACAAATTATTATAAAAGGACATTTTATATTCTTACCATAAATGGAATACTTCTATCACTTGTCAAAATAAAAATGAATTCTAACTGTTTTCTGCAGAAGACTCTGGGCCTGGGACTTGCTCTATCTTTATTAAAAACAGGGGAGTTAGTAAGTTCTAGCTGCTGTAACAAGTATACCTCCTGTATTTCAGTGGCTTTACACATTAGAATTTTATGTTTCAGTCATAGAAGAGACCTTAGTTTCTCTGTATCATGACACTGTTAATATGAAGGAGCCCAGTTCAGCCTTTTACCTCTAAGTATAGGTTAGAACTTTCCTTGGCTAGCTTGAAATTGATGATAGGAAATAAACTCTGCTACATATACATCTGTATAATAAGCAAGAAGGTATAATAAGCAGGAAGGTACAACATGTTTGGTGGGACCTAAATATAAACTCAATATCTTTGTACATTTAAAAATGTATGTTCCATGACTACACTTCTATGGAGTAAAGTTCCTTTTCAGATTACCTGGATAAGATTTTATTTCACACATATTTCAGGTGTGTGAGACACATGCCAAGTCCCATCTCACTGATTGCCTGACCCCTACAGCTGCATTGTATTTAAGTAGTTTGCTTGTACCAACTCCAAACCAGTGATGCATGGATATTTTGTGTCAGCACCAGTTGGAAGGAAATTTCTAATTAGGTTTTTGTAAATGGAAACAAAGCTATTTGGAATTTGACATTGATGAAGGTCTGCAATGATTTCATCTTCCTAGAAAAACTTCAGTATTTTGTCATAGGGAATATGGATAACAAAAGGATAGCTTCTGGAAGTTGAGATTTGAGAGCAAAGTTATGTACTCACACCAGAGACATTTGTATCTTGGGATCCATGACTCATGCCTGCAGTTTTGTAGGTTGCTATACATTAGCAAGATGGGGCTTTTTACTTATTGCCAAAAAGAGTAATGGATAAGAAACAGGACCTGGTCCCAGATATGTCTTCAAAGAATGGTTGGAGATTTAGACTGATCCTGAAGGAAGGGGCAGTTCAGCTTGGGGTGCAATGTGTCAATTCAGCTTGAGAGTCAAGGAAAGCTTCAGGAGGCCCCATAATGCTCAAAACTGAGTTCAATAATAATTCAGTGACCCAGCAATGGGATGGAGTATATTAAGGAACATGGTAGGCAAGTTTTGAGAGGTCTGTTAGTGGAATGCACGGCCTCTATCTGTAAGGCTGGGTCAGAGCAGAATTCTTGCCTCCAACGAGGTGAACTGTCAAGTGACAAAGGGCATAGCACAGTTGTTCAGGTACAGCCCTGGTTGGGTAGTTGAGGCAGTGCAGATCCCTCGGTATCAGCTCCTGTGCTTTGCTGGGCATCTCTTCACATTTCAGATCAGATTGAAAGGGAGCATGAATAGATACTAACCATCCATGGAGGTTGCTTGAGTGCTTCCTACAGGTCCGGGAACAGGCAGGCGCTGCGTCTCTCTTAGCAGAGGAGGAGTGGGTGGGATGAGTTTGTGAGCCCAGGTGAGGGGAGCTGGCAGGCAGATGCATTAGAAATGAGCTGAGGGCTGACAGTTATATACTGTGCCAGCCCACGCCCTCTCTACCAATGAGTCTTATTTTTTTTTTTCTTTTTCTTTTATATCCCAGTGAATGAAGAGCTTTGGCAGACAGGGGGGAGGAGTGCTTCCTATGAAAGGCTGCTCCGTGAGTGGCCAGGTGAGGCTCCCCCAGTGCCAGGGGTGTCCTTCCTGCTGCTTATTCCTCTCTCACTTCCCATAGAGAGCCGGTGCCTGTGGCCGGCAGGAGGAGGGCACGCTCCTTCCCAGTCAGCCCCCGTTAACACTGCTCATCAGGGAGCTCCCTAGGGAGACAGCTTTTATTTGTTAGTTCGCAGAAGAAAGAAAACCTTATTAAGGAAATCTATGAAGTGACCAATGTTAGCATTCCTGTCTCTGGCTTCTCTGCTCATGTTTCCCCCTTGAAAGCCCTAGGAAGGAAACAGATCAATTATGCTCTTTATCCAGGGGCTTCATTGGAAATCTAATGAAAACAACAGGCAATGAGTCCACATGAGGAATCTCTTTTTTTTTCCTTCACAATGATGAGGAAATAACCAAAATACCAGGTCCTTGATTCCACATGAGATCTAAGGATATGCAGAGAAGAAATGAAACAAATTCAGTGAAAAGAGAATCAAAATATAATAATAATAATAATAATAATAATAATAATGAAGGTGAACCGAGAAAGGCTGATGTGAAGTTCTTTTGGTCTTTTTTGGATGACTGCTGTGTGTGTATAAAAAGGATCTGGAAGGTCTTTTTCTACACTAAGTTCTCTTAAACCTGGAGACTGCAGGAGTTGTAAAGGCCCTTTTGAGTTGCTTTGTGTCACCAAAACTTTCTCTTAAAGATGCAGAAACGCTAGGGAATTGTGGAAGAATTCCAGACTATAACCTGAGCATTGGGGAATATGAGTGGGGAGCAGGGGGCTTGCCTAGATTAACCTGGAAAAGTTGCAGGAAAAGCCGTGAGCAGTGGAGTTCCCAGGCACAGGCTGTGGTCAGATCGCTCTAAACTACAGTTCAGATTATATCTGTGCTGATGACCATGTGTCTTAGTTTGCCAGAGCTGCCATCACAAATACCAGACAATGGGTTGGCCTAAACAATGGGAAGTTATTGGTTCATGGTTTTAAGGTGGGAAATTGTCCAAAATCAAATTATCAAGAAGGCTTGCTTTCTCCAGGAGTCTGTTGTATCCTGGTGCTTGCCTGCCACAATCTTTGGAGGTCCCTGGTTTGTATCTCTGCCTCCCATCACATGGTGATGTACTCTCTCCTTTCTCACCTCTGTGACGTCCAGATTCTCTTTATAAGGCCTTCAGTATTCTGGATTAAGGCCCACCCTGGTTCAGTTAGTCTCACCTTAACTAAAAATAACATCTTCCAAAAAAATTGTTTCCAATGATTTCATACCCACAGGTACACAGATTAGATGGAAAACGTTTTTTTTGGGGTACATAATTCCATTTACCACACTGTGCCTCCGAATGTTTAACTTCTTTATCTCCTTCTAAATAAAAGTTTCCTTATATACAGCAGGAAGATTGGACTGGATGTCATTCACTCATAGGCTCATTCATATTTATTATCAGTCACTGTGCTTTAATATCTGCAAATAGAAAGCCGAATGCTGGAAATATAAAGATGAATACTGTATAGTCCTTGCCTCAGAGAAACTCTGAATTGAATGGTGAAGATAGATAGTACTGATACCTATAAAACCGTATGGAATGTATCATAACAAATGTACAAAGGGCTATTGGAACACAGAAAAGGGATTGATGAATTGTACTAGGAATCAACAAAGTTTCAATAGAGTAGGAAGTCTCTATTGACATTTAAGCCGTCTCTCAAGCCCAGAACTATGCCCTGCCTACTGAGATACACTAATCCAAGGACTAAGTATAAAATCCCTGGAGTATGGAAATGTCTGGTATGTTAGCGAATGAAAATGTTTAGTTATAACTAAAACATAGCATGATTAGAGGCACTAGGAATTGCAGAAGCTGAAATGAAAGGCTTGGACGTGACTCTAAATGATCTCTTATGACAATTCCTGTTATTCTGTAGGCTAAGAGAACATACTGAAAATTGTAAGTAGGAAATTTGAATTATACAAAATTTGTTTTTGGTTTCAAAGAAGAGAAATGGAGGCACAGAGGGTGAGTTTTGAGAATGCTATGGGTATAAGAAAAGTATTGAGAAACTAAATTTAAAATGGCAATAGTGATAAAAATGGATATAGTTGAAACATAATTATGATTAAAAAAATCAATAGGATTTAGCAACGAATGGTGAGAGGCAAATGACGGAAGTGGAGGTATCAGAATGATAAAAGGGTCTGAGAGTTTTAATTTCAGTGTCTCATGAGGGTGGTGGATTGACTGATAGGGTGACCAATATGAGAAGGTTGAGGTGGGGAGAAATGAATTTCATTTTGGATGAGAAGTCGTTGATGACTTCAATAGACAGATCTAAGCATGTTGAGATGTTGCTGTTTAATAGGTGGTTGGAGACCTGCGGTTAGAGTTTAAGGGAGAGATATATATTTAGAGTATCGGGGATTGTTCAAGGCTTAGAAAGATTGAAGTCTACCAGAGAGTGCTTCTGACAGAAAAAGAGGAAAAAGCCAAAAATAAAATACTTGAGAACACAGTTTAGGTAATTCACTGACTAGTACCTCTGCCTCCAAAGCAAACAAATCCTACTCTAGGCCTCTGTCTTGATTTCCTGGCTGCTGTGATAAATTCCACATGATGGGTTGGCTTAACAACAAGAATTTTTTGGCTCACCCTTTGGAAGGCTAGAAGTCCAAAATCAAGGCACTGGCAAGGCTATGCTTTCTCCCCGAAGTCTGTAGTGTTTCTGTCCCAGCTTGCACAAGTCTTGGGGCTATTTGGATGGCATCTCTGCTTCCCATCATGTGGTGATCTCTCCCATTCTTTGTTCTTCTGGTTTCTGCTGACTTATACCTTTTGATTCCCTCACTTCTCTTTTGGCTTCTTCTCTGACTGCTGTGTCTGAATCTTTTCAGCTTCTACAGGACTCCAATAGTACAGATTAAGGCCCACCCTGATTTAGTTGGACTATACCTTAACTAAAAATAACATCCGCAAAAGGTCTGTTTACAATGGGTTCACATACACACAGGAACATGGATTAAGAGTAAGAACAGGGCGGGCCACGATGACTCAGCAGGCAAGAATGCTTGCCTGCCATGCCAGAGGACCCGGGTTCGTTTCCTGGTGCCCGCCCATGTAAAAAAAAAAAAAAAAAGAAAAAAGAGTAAGAATGTATCTTTCATTGAGGTGCCTAATTCCCCCTACCCTAGCCACTGTTCAGATTAAGTTGAGAGCTGATAAAGGAAGCCTTCCTACTGTCCAACAACATTGTCTTCCTGGTAGCACAGATTACTTTCACATTCTCTGCACTTATCTAATACCTCCTTTTCTGTGGTGGTTTGAAGCTGTATGCACCAGAAAAATAGGTTCTTAAATTTAATCCGTTCTTGTGGTTGTAATCCCATTGTAAGTAGGACCTTTTGCTAAGGTTACCTCAGTGAGGGTGTGTCCCACTTCAGTCATGGTGGGTCTTAATCTTGTTATGGGAGTCCCTTATAAGAGAATGAACTTTGGACACGAAAAGAGAAAGTCACTGAAACAAGAAATTGAAATCAAGAAAAAGGAGAGACCAGCAAAAGCCGTCATGTATCTTGTCATGTGACAGACAAGCCAAGGATCACCAACAGCTGGTCTTCGGGAAGAAAGTATCACCTTGGTGATGCCTTGATTTAGACATTTTCCCAGCCTCAAAACCATGAGTGAATACATTCCCATTATTTAAGCCAAATCACTTCATGATATTTTCTTTGAGCAGCCTAGGAAATGAACGTTCCTTTAAGAGTAGTCAGAATCACATCCTGTCTTTGATACGGCATTAGTTTGGATTCTCCTAGAAGGAGATACCAAATGAAATTAGATATAAAAGAGATTTATCAGGGTAAATACCTGTAAATGATAAAAGGGGAGTAGTGGGTAGCCAAAGAAGGCAGAAAGATCCTTTAGACCGTGAGAGAGGTCTGACACCTGTGAAGGGCAAGAAGGATGAAGGAGAATTGGGTAGGAAAAGCCTCAGGCGACAGCATATTTCGAAGAAAGATTTGGCCAGGCCAATGCAGTCTTCAAGCTAAAATTGCCAGTTAGAGGTATCCCACGTCTCAGAGAAATGGCCTCCCCTTAGCAACCACTCTGTGCCTAGGCACTGACCAGAAGGAGCCCACGGGAAGTGTGACCTCAGTGTGGGTACAGTAATGGATCCAGAGGAGCTGTGGCTGGGGCCATTATCCTGTAAGGTGGCTCATTTCATGACCACCACAGATGTCCTCCCCAAACTCAGTGACAAATCTTCTTAAATACTCTTCTGGCACTTACCATCCAAACTCCTTAAATAAATTGCATCATTTGCAACTTTGTAGCATTATTAATTGTCTCAGTTTGTGTCCACCCAACTAGATTGTGAACTCTTTTTTGAATGTCAAGCCAAAGCACTGTCTTTCATTCAGATGGCATATAAGTATTCATCATAATAAAAATTGCTTTACTTTCATGAATTTGCTAGAGAGCAAACAGTGAATAGTGTGTTTTTGACACAGAAAGATGAAATGGGAGGGAATTAAGAGAGAATATGGTTTCGTTGAGTCCTACAGATGGCACAGTACATTCATGAAGGAAGGGGAACTATATCATGTGAAGTACACATTACCTGCTGAAGCAAAGCAGACATTAGGGCCAAGGCACACACGTTTGATGTGATGAATTCCAAGTAGGTGGAAACAATGTGTGTCCAGAGCATATGGTGGAAAGTCATAGGCCAACAACTAATATGGAAGAAGACAAGCTAGATGTAAGGGATTTGAAGTAGACAGCAAGTCACAGAAACCCTTTTTCCTTTGAATAACCCTGTCCTTAGAGGTAGTTTTCAGTCATCGTGACACTGCCTTCTTAACCTTGGTTAATTGGACCAGGGGAGATACCTGAACTTCCTGGAATTTGAAATTGGACTTTGGTAGAACTAATCAGTTGGAACTATGTCATTGAACTGAACTGACATGCACATGGGAGCCAAAGCTCCTGGTAACATTTGGGGTAACCATGTGTGCTGGTTTGAAGCTATTATTTACCCCAGAAAAGCCACGTCATTTAATCCTCATTCAATATGGCTGGGCGGAAACTTTTTATTGTTTCCATGGGGATATGTCCCACCCAGTTGTGGGTGGCAACTTTTGATTAGATGGTTTCCATGGAGATGGTCTCCACCCATTCAAGGTGAGGTTGCTTATTGGAGCTCTTTAGGAGGGAACCATTTTGGAAAAAGCCTAAGAGCCACCAGAAACAACAGCACCAATAGAACAGACAGAGCCCTGGGGAAGCTGTTGAAGGAGACTGGAGAGAAAGCTAGCAGATGTTGCCATATGTCTTCCCAGCTGAGAGAGAAATCCCGAACATCACTGGCCTTCTTGAACAAAGGTATCTTTACTTGAATGCCTTAATTTGACATTTTTATAGTCTTGCCTTAATTTTGACATTTTCATAGCCTTAGAATTGTAAACTTGTAACTTAATAAATTCTCTTTTTAAAAAGCTGTTCTGTTTCTGGTATATCACATTCCAGCAGCTTACAGACTAGAACACCATGTCTACTAGGAAGCAGAGAGAATTGGCTTGCAGAAAGACAAGAGTGAATCAGGCATTCAGGGAGGAACTAAGCTGAGAGACAGCATGACTCAAAAGGAGGAGAGAGAATGATTCTGAGAGTGTTGTTACCTGGACCCCTAAGGACTATCCATTTTTCAACTTAGTCCTACCTACCCTTTAGTTCTGAAATAAACCACCAACCACAGAAAAAATTCATTCTTTTTCTTAATCCAGTTTTAATGTGTGTGTGTGTGTTTTAGTGTCAACCAAAAGATTATTTACTTTTTGCTTACTGATTAGGCATATAAACCACTGGATTAATTTATTAAGCTTCCAGAATGTAATATACCAGGAGTGGAACAGCTTATAAAGGGGAACTTTATTATGTTACAAGTTTACAATTTTGAGCCTATAAAAATGTCCACACTGAGGCACCCAGGGAAAGATATTGTGCTGATGTAAATCTGTTGTATACCCAGAAAAACCACGTCCTTTAATTCTCATTCAATATTGCTGGATGGTATCTTTTTTTTATTTATTTAAGAAAACAAACAATGCACTTAGAACCACCAAAATGGACATCTTAGTTAGCTTAATCATAGGCATATTTAAACAAAGTAACCATGTAATCATTGTAAAGCCTGTGTTTGCATAGTAAGTTTCATAAACCAATTTAAAATTAAGGCAACAAGGAAAAGAATCTACAAATTCAGATGGCAAAGTTCTTAAATTCTAAGTACTAAACACGACTTAGATTGGATGGTATCTTTTTTATTGTTCCCATGGAGATGTGACTCACCAATTGTGGGTGATAACTTTTGATTGGATGGTTTCCATGGATATGTGTGACAGAGCCAATAAAACAGATAGAGCCCCAGGGAAGCTGTTGAAGAGAAAGCTAACAGATCTTGCCGTGTGCCTTTCCAGCTGAGAGAGAAATCCTTATTTTTAAAAAAAAATTTTTTTTAAACATAACATACAAACACGAACACTCTTACCATATGATCATTCCATTCTTGGTATATAATCAGCAACTCACAATATCATCACATAGTTGTATATTCATCACCATGATCATTTCTTAAAACATTGGCATCGATTCAGAAAAAGGAATAAAAAGAAAAAAGAAAAAACTCAAAAATACCATACCCCTTACCCCTTCCTCTCATTGACTGCTAGTATTTCTATCTACCCAATACATTTTGGCCTTTGTTTCCTCTACTTTTTTCTATACCCCTTACCACTCCCTTTCATTGATCACTAGCATTCCAATGTACTAAATTTGCTTTAACATTTGTTCCCCCTATTCTTTATTTATTTTTAATCCATGTGTTTTAGTCATCTGTCCATATCATAGATTAAAGGAGCATCAGACACAAGGTTTTCACAATCACACAATCCCACTGAAAGAGCTATATCATGCAATCATCTTCAGGAAACATGGCTACTGGAACATAGCTCTACATTTTCAGGCACTTCCCTCCAGCCTCTCCAATATACCTTAACTAAAAAGGTGATACCTCTATAATGCATAAGAATAACCTCCAGGATAGCTTCTCAATTCTATTTGAAATCTCTCAGCCATTAACACTTTATCTTGTCTCATTTCTCTCTTCCCCCTTTTGGTCTAGAAGGTGAGAGAGAAACCCTTCTTGAACCAAATTATCTTTCCCTGGATGCCTTAGAGTGGACATTCTTATAGCCTTGCTTTAATTTGGACATTTTCATGACCTTAGAACTGTAAACTTGCAACTTCATGAATTTCTCTTTTTAAAAGCCATTTTGTTTCTGGTATATCACATTCCAGCAGCTTGCAGATTAGAACAGATACTTTAATTCAAGAGAGGCTGGTGGGTCTGGAACACCTCTGTCAGCTAGGAAGGCACATGGTTGACATCTGCTGGTCTTTGTTCCCAATACCATTGATTCCAGCTTCTGATGCCACTGGTTTCCCCTCTAAACCTTCACTTAGCTGCTCCAGGACAACACTCTGTGTTTCATCTCTTAGCTTAGCATCTGCCAGGGTCAGAGATTTCTTCTTTTTAAGTCTGGCTATATCTGGGAGTCCTTGCTTAGCACCCAGGCTATTTCTGTTTCAATTTCCAAACGTTTACATTGGCTCTGCCTGTCAGCTCTGAAGTTTCTCCAAAATGAAGTTTCTCCTTTTAAAGGGCTCCAATAAATGAATCAGGACCCACCTTACGTGGATAGAGTCACATCTCCATCTAATCAAGAGGTTCCACCCACAGTTGGGCATGCCACATCTCTCTGAAGCTAATCTAATCAAAAGTTTTCATACTACAGTATTGAATCAAGATTAAAAGAAACAGCTGCCCCCACCAGATTGGATCAGGATTAAACGTGGCTTTTCTAAAAGGGGCACATAATACTTTCAAACCAGCACAGCCACAACAGGAAATTCAGAAATATGACATGTGCTGACATGCAGCCAAGCAAGGGATTAGCACTAGGAAAGCAACACCTCAAGCCCTAAAATAAGTGGCCTCATAAAGGGGCCACTAGTGTTAGCCACTTAGTAGGAAACTGGTGTTTCCATTTGCTAAAGCTGCCGGAATGAAATATATCAGAAATGGACTGGCTTTTTCAAAGGAGATTTATTAGGTTGTAAATTTATAGTTCCAAGGCTATAAAAATGTCCAAACTAAGGCATTAACAAGAGGATACCTTCACAGAGGAAAGGCCAGTGCATCTCTCCAGGGTTCTTCTGTCACATAGGAAGGGACATGGTGATGGCTGCAGGCCCTTCTCTCCTGGTTTGATTTCAGAACGGCTCTCTCAGCTCCTGTGGGTCCTTCTGGCTTCTCATGGGGTGTTTTTGTACTCTCTTAGCTTCTCATGGCTGTGCTCTCTCCAAACTCTCTCCCTTAGAGGACTCCAGCAAGCAGATTAAGACCCAACCTGAATGGGCAGGGTCACATCTCCATGGAAAAACCTAATCAAAAGGTCCTTCTCAATAGTAGGTCTCTTCCCAGAAGGTTGGAGTAAGAGAACACAGGCTTTTTTGGGATGCATAACAGATTCAAACCAGCACACCTGGTAACTTAAAAAGTTATCAAGTCAGAAACTAAGCATGATTCTATATTCCAGGACCTAGTTTTAAGGACCGAGGTATAGGACAGAGCTTTCACAGGAACAAGGAAGAAGTTAGTTATTAGAAGTCAGAAAAAAATTAAAAATATAGAAAGAAAAACAAAAAAGAAAAGAAGCAACAACAAAAAACATAGAGGTCAGGCATAAGGTTAGTGATACTACAACCTTTTAAACTATTGAATTCCCATTAGGGGTTGAATTCATTCATGCATTCAAAAGACTTATTGGGTACATAGTACATTCTAGAGAATTTAATATGTTGACAGACTGGGTTGGGGTTCAAGGTCCTGAAGGGAGGAACCAATCTGGGTGGCAACTGCTGTGGAGAAGAGAGGCTAAGAGGCAGGAAGTAGGGCGGAAGGCCAGTCAGCTAAGGATGTGGCACGGATGATAGATTGTTAAACTTGGAGTCTTCTTGGGTAGAACAGACCAGGAGGAAGTGAAAATTGGAAACCGAGGAAGCATCAAGGAGATAGTGTTTTTTTGAGAGAGGAGAAGAAGTAGGAAGTGAAAAAATCATTTGGAAACAGAGATGTTAAACACAGTTTACCTATTTTTCAGTTTCTCTTAGGGCCCTGGTGGCAACTGACGTACCTATGAAAATGATCTCTTGTGCTTCCTGAGGCTGAATGAACTGTTTCATCACATACTTGCTCTACTTTGCCAAAGCCAAAGATAAAACTTCAGGAGGAAGTTTTGAATTAAGCCTTTCTTTAATTTAATCCAGACTCACCCGATAGGCAAGACCAGTTTCCTTTAATATAGTTCAGCTCAAAATCTTCTGATTTAACCTTCTGACCTACTTAGAAGAAGAAATATAATAAGGGAAGGAGAAAAGCGGGTTTAAAAAAAAAAGAAGGATGCCAAATAATTTATTGCTCATGTTGAAGTCAAAGTTGGTCGACACTACTCTCCTATGACCTCCTTCTCTACCTTTCCGCTTGCTATTTTGAATATCTTCTAATCAAAGATGTTACTTTTCATGGAGACCCCAAAACATTTCCCTGGAAATGCCAGGGACTCCCTGCTCAGTGTGTTAGTTAAGCTTGACAATATGTGCTATCAACCGACTTAGCTATGGCAAATTAGGACGCATGCTATTTATTGTCTCTAGTTTCTTTGCTCTTAATCTTGTTTCTAGTGCTGTTGGTATCATGTGGAATCAAAGACCTGAGAAAGAATCAGCAATTTCTGCTCAGCTCTGACTGTCCTGATGGGGAGCAAATCCCTGTACCCCACCAAGCCTCCATTTCCTCCTCTGTAAAAAAGAATACTAATACTTACTCTAATACCTCACTATGTGATTTTGAGGCCAAACGGTACATATGCTAGTGGAAAGTAGCCAGGTCTTTTAGTAATTCAGTTTCATTGAACACAGACTCTCTACGAGATCCTAGTTCTTCTCCTTACTAGCTCTGTGGCCTTGGAAATTCACTTGAGTTCCATGCCTCGGTTTCTTTACTTGTAAAGGGATGTGGGTATGCTAATATTCCCTGTTCACGTGTGTTTTATGAAGATAAAATTACATATGCATACTAAAGTATAAAGAATATATTAACGGTTGCAACACCTAATAATGCCTTAGCATGGAATAATGATGTTTTAGCAAAAGATAATCTTAAGATTGCACACTTGTGAATTAATTTTTTCTTCTTATAACAGTATTAATATACCTTTAAGTTATAATGTTTATACAAGATTATTTTTTAAGTATTTGCATAGAGAATCCGTTATGATTTCTATGACAGAATCAAATTTAAACAAGATATAGCCACTTAAGAAATAAAATATGGAATTTCGATTACATATAAAAATATTCAGGGTGGGCCACGGTGGCTCAGCAGGCAGAGTTCTTGTCTGCCATGCCGGAGACCTGGGTTAGATTCCCGGTGCCTGCCCATGCAAAAAAAAAGAAAAAGAAAATCTATAGGCATTCGGTTCCTGGAGCCTGCCCATGCAAAAAATATATATATATATTCAGTGGTAGAATGCTCACCTTCCATGCAGGAGACCTGAGTTCAATTCTTGGACCATGCACCCAAACAAACAAAAAAAGAAAAGAGTACTTCATTAAAGCAATCAAAGACCTTATTGTGTATTTCATTTTTCAATGAAAATTTGTAGAAAATAAAATATTGTACTCTGTTTTCACTCATAATTTATTAATTTCACAGTCGCTTGAATTGCCAGAAATATGGGTTTATACATAGAGATAAGGTTATAATAATAGAGTCTGATTTAGTGAATATGGCTCAGTTTTCCATGAAGATTACCATCCATAGAAGCTTCCTTTTTTGCATTTTTTTAAAATAAAAATATTCTACTATTAAACTGGCTAAATTCTAATATTCTTTAATCTTTTGTTTCCTTGCAAGATAATAGTTGGAGAAACTGCTGTGTTTTGCCTACAATTAGCCACAAGAGACTTTGAAAACCAGGAAAAAACTATTTTAACTGGAGATTGTTGCTATATAAACCCACTGGTCCGCCGAACTATCCGATTTCTTGGTATGTGTTCATTACATTGTTTTTACTATTGTTGAAACATTGTTTATGTGTAAATTAACCTTTACAGTGTCCAGAATTTTGAATGTTTGCAAATATTAGACATTCTTTCCTTTGAAATATTTCAATTTGGTTTCAAAATAAGCATTACATACTGTTTTCTCTTTAGTATTATGAGACCCCACTTTGGGATGTCATTTCCACATTATTTTAGGAAAAATGACACTATAGTTGGATATTTATTTCTCTTTTAAAAACTACAAATTACTATAATTAAAATAAATGATTTACTGTGTTTATAAAATTTCCAAAGCAATGTTTTTGGGAAAATGATGATTCATATAGATTATTGAACATCATGAAGAATAAAAAGAATAGCTTGGCAAACAGAAGAAATGTTGTATTTGTTAATTATTATACATACTACTCCCTGACCTCATTCTGAGCAGCTTTTTATAAAAATGTGTTGGTGGTTTTATTAGAGGTTAAGGGTTACTGAAACTTTAACATTCAAACTCACGTTCTAGCACTAATAAATGTGAAACATTTCTGATTTATTGGAAATCATCTCAATTCAATGCAAACTTGGGCAAGACAGTCTTTTCACTGATGGAATACAATTGAACATAAATTCTGTACAGAGATTTCTCAGATATAAATACATAGATTTATCTATACTAAATAAAATTTGAGATAAATTCTGGTCATTATTTAAGATACATTAATAGTGCTGTGAGCCTTCTAAAGTATTTCTCATATTGATGGGATCAAGATGAAACCTTTGGAGATGTTATGTATAGATCGCCTAATCTTTATATAAACCCATTAAAGACTAACCAAATGTCATCATTTAAAGCCCAAAGGTCCTAAAATCCAAAACTGTTCCTTATATGGCCATCAGGTTATACATCTGCAAAGCCCACATTTATCCATTTGAAAGCTAACATTATATAAAACTTTAAAAGTTGTTTTTCACATGCATCAGTGCTATGTTCTTGATTCATTTCTCTTTACATGAGTCATTTAATTGCAAAAAAAGGCAATAGGCAACAATATACCCAGAACTAATAGTGTTTGATGAAGTTGAAGCTTTTCCAAATTCTGTTAAATTATAATGCCTATTTAAGTCAAATATTCTTCTGCATTTGCACACATATTTCTTCCATAGAAAATATGGCACAAAGGAAAGTGTGCTTTTAAGTCTGCATATTTTTAACTTATATGATATTATATAACATTCAGGAGTCCGTAATTTTTTTCTTGTTTCTTGTTTATCATGATTTGAGTGTTTCTAGTTTGTTCTAATAACATGGAAGCATGTAAGCGAAGGATTACTGCATAATGGTCATCACTTTTTATGGTGACTTTATTCTCGAGGTCAGCAAAGTGGATACACTTTGGAATCTCATTTAATTTATTACATTTGTAGTCAGCTAAAGTACTGGCCCTGGACCTTATGCACTGACATTTTAATTCTATAGCATATTTGGCAACTTGAAGTATCAAGAGATCTTCCTATGTCCTTATCAAATATTTCTCTCTATTTTAAGCAGGAAAATCTAATACATCTGCTAAAAAGAATGGTTTAGTTAAATAAAATGAGTACATCTTAGCCTATATTTCAACGAAGTACAAATGAAGAAACTTTTAATTTAGGTCTCCATGTTTAACCATGCTATTTTAGAAAGAGAGTTTATGTACATTATTTTATTGAGCTCAGTTCTCTTTGATTTCTCTGCCTCTCCGAAATGTCTGCTTTTGATTGCATTTACTTGTGTGACTCATGAAATGCTGGTAAAGCTGTAAAGAAAGGGCTTTTTATTTTTCCTTTTAGAATTTTGAGAAAAGGGTAAAACTAATGTCTTTGTTCTGTTGTCATTTAGATAGAGTTTTGCATGTGCAGATTGTGTGTGGGAACTTCTTTAATCTCAGTATTTTGAAAACTAAAAGGAGAACCATGCATTTCATCTTGCAAAATTATTTGATCCTGCCCAACTTTCCTGGTGATTTCCTGCAGAATAGCCAATAATTTTATCAGCGAAACAATCCAGAACACATAGCTAAGAAGAAAAATATTTAATTACTATAATAAAATTATATGACTTTTTAATGAATCAGCTGTCTTGGGAAGTATCATTTTAGTTAAGTTTTTAAAAGGCCCTAACAGGTTTTATTTCACGAAATTCTAGAAGGATGGATTTTTTTACATGGACACAGCATCTTTGAAGGTTGTATCTCTAAAGTTAATTGAACATCCTGTCGATGAATATATTTGGCCTCCCTAAATAGAAAACTAAATTTTGGCAATAAGGACAATGACATTAGAAAATGTTCTTGATATTCGAGCAAATTGGAAAGTTCTTTACAAAAGGCGAAGGAAAACAATCTATGTACTTAATTTTATTCCTTAAGATACTTAAAGCAAATAATTCGAATACTGTAAAAATAGTTGAAAAAATTATTTTGATTGCCTTATAATTTTTTGAAATTGCTTTATATTTGATAAATTATCAGAAGAAAGCCACTCAATAAAAAAAGATAAGGTGGGATGACACTACTAGCTGTTATATAATTTTTGAAAGTGTGCTTCTGCAGGCAGTGTGGGGATTAATCTGAAAACATTCTGCTTCACTTAAGATTTTCCGTAATATTTAAATGAAAACTGATGGCACTGGATTTTACTGCTAATTGGCACCTCCAGCATAGTTAATATGAGTCAGGATGGGCTTAAGAGGCATAAATCAGAGGGAGACAACTGCTTTGCTTTATAATAGTTAGATAAAAAACATTTTCGAAAACAGGGAAGAAAAAAGATTACTAACATTAGTAGATCATTACAGACCATACCCTTTTAGGAGAAACATGTTTCCATTTTACAAATTGTATTACCCAAACACAATCTAAGAATATATTTTCTTCCTTTATTTTATGCTTTATAAACCTGCCATGCATAAAAATGTAGCCAGTGGTAGAGAACCCAATATGGTAAATAATTTTAATACTCCCTCTACTTCAGAAAGCTAAGGGAGGAATTGAGTGGGGAGTGAAATGGAGGAAATCAAACATATATATGTATATATGCAATATTTTATAGTTCCTAAAATATTTCCATGTTAGATTATTGTACACTGAAATACACCAAATAAAGAGTTTAAATTGTTTGTTTTCTTCCATAGGAATTTATACATTTGGACTCTTTGCCACAGATATATTTGTAAATGCTGGACAAGTGGTTACAGGAAATCTGGCTCCACATTTTCTTGCCCTGTGCAAACCCAACTATACAGCACTTGGATGTCAACAGTACACACAGTTCATCAGTGGTGAAGAGGCCTGTACTGGCAACCCAGACCTCATCATGAGAGCAAGGAAAACATTTCCATCCAAAGAAGCTGCTCTCAGTGTCTATGCAGCTATGTATCTGGCAGTAAGTAAGCATTGTAAAATAGTCTCCGTCTGTGTTTTTGTTAATTCTTCAATTTTGAAAGTCACTTATAGTGACTTTCAGCTATCAGGAGGCCATTTAATTTATTTTTAATAATCACTAGATTGTAAATAAAATTAAGTCAGTTGACTCTCCTGAGATTATGTATGGGTATTTAGTTGTATTTAAAAACATAGCCATTAGCATTTCTATTTGAAACTATGTTTGTCTTTGATTAAGTAGGATTTAATGGAAATACATTTATCCTGCAGCATTCCCCATGAACTTGTAATAGTACAGGGAATTACCTACATCTCTTTGCTACCTACTCAAGCTCTAATATTCTCTGGGTTGTGGAGGGTGTTTGGAGAGACTAGGAGCACTCTTCTTCTAGAAGACTCTTTTGTTACTGGTAACGATATTGTTATAATATCTCAACCAGTGTTTTAATAGAACTATCAAACATTGAACTTATAAATTCTACTTTCCCCCCCTTTTTTTAAGCATTTGCATCATTTTAGTGGCAGGAGCCAGGCCCCAAGCACAGATATCTTAAGCCTTTCCTATAGAAGTAAGTGATCAGAGCTGACTGCATTGCTGATATACAGAAGTAGAAAGAAGGGTGGGCTTGGCAGGCAGCTCTTGACCTGGTATCCCAGTATTCCTATCATCAGCTTTCCCTTCCATCACCAGGACCTGCCTTGCAGCTATGAAGTTGGATTCCAAAAGGGTACCCTATTGGCTTTTCTATAAACTTCTATAAGAAGTTTAAAGAATTTAAATGTCTTTTTACGTTCTCCTTTCCATGGATGCCAGTAGCTACTTTCTTCTGCTTTCAGCGTATTGGCAAGAAATTTGTAAAGACTCAGGATAGATTTGCAAGAAAATTTGATCATGTCTAATGGTTTGGAAAAATGTAGGATTATTTTTACCTTCAAAAAGCTGTTTGATAATGGAAATGATTCCAACACAGTCATTCCAGATTATCACTAAAATACAGCAATGTCCTATAACACCTCTACTTGTGATTGGAAATAAAGACTACTAAAAGATAAGGAGAATTTAGTACAGGAAACATGCCACTGCACATAACTTACTTAAAGTTTTTAAGCCAATTTATCATCAGCCTTTATTACCTGGGCTTAAAAAAAATTCCATTAAGAAAAATGTTATAGAACTAAGGATCAAATTCCATCCTATTTTTTCTTCCATTGCCATCTGACTTTTGTACAGTTTACCTGTCACAACTTGCTCTTTGCCCTCTCACTGCTTCAAAACTCTATTCTTCCAAATTCCCCTAATTTCTTTTGCCTATCACCTTTGCATTCTCCTTCACATTCTAAGGTACCTATATGCCTGCTATGTACTGTACTAACCATGCGCATCTAACCGTGAATTCTTTCCCATTCACTAAGTTGCTTGACTAAATGTCCCACCTCTGCTAGAATGTGAGGCACTCAGCCTTAAAATGAAGATTTGAAACTTCAGTGAATCAGCATCACAAAGTACTTTCCACTGATTGCCATTTCACCTAAATCTGATGTTTATATTTGTATCTGGGAATGAATTGTAAATATATCTTCGTATACATATGCATCTAAGCCAATACCTTGGGACAAATTCCTGATTATTTCCTGACCTCAAATACTTATTACATGAATATTTTAGCGCTAACAGATGACAGATTTTGCTATGTAGTCAGGATTTGCCAAGCAGTGACTTGCTCCTGTCGTGAAATACTTGACCTTTTTATTCTGCCAAAGAAGTGCTAGCAAAGGCATTTTTCCAGTGGGGGAACACGTTCTCCTTTTCTTCAGTGGAAGAATCTTTTTGTATTGCGCTTGATTTCCTGGCCACCTACAGCCATTTGTATTAGTTACTTCTGAATTATAAGCTGTATTTTCTAATCCTTAATTAAGGCTAGGAGATGTTAGTAATAGTAATAATGATAATAGCAAAAATTTATTGAGCATTTACTATGTGCCAGACACTAAGGGTTTCACTTTTACTAATTTAATTAGTTCTTACGTGTTTTTCAAATTTATCATTTATTTATTAGCATTATTTATTTAATAATTGAATATTTCTGCTAATGTATTTAATCCTCATAACAATTCTTTAAAGAACAGGTATTAACACTCACTTTGCAGATGAAGATACTCAGAGAGAGAAGTAACTGATGCAGAGGTATAGAACGACAAATTTTACTGCCTACAATGATTCCCAATGTTCCAAAGAGGGAAAACATTAAATCATAGTACCTATAAAGTATACAGGGGCAGCGGCATACCCTCCTCCTGCATAATCTCCACATCCTGTAAAAGTTAAAGCCAAGAGTGCAAATGACAGATTTGTTTAGAGAAAAAATACCAAAGAATCACTGCAACACTCGGAAATCTTCTATCATTAAACAGTGATTCAAACTCAAAGTCAAGATTCCTACTTGTAATTACATTGATGGGTACCTCTTTCTCGTTAACAATAGATTCTTTTCTCTGCTAACGGCTTTGCTCTCTTTCCCCACCACCCCTTTTTGTGTGTGTGAGTGTGGGTGGCTGCTATGGCAACTCTGAATATAACTCCTGCTGCAAATGTAGGCTTTATAGTCATGTTTTGCCGTTATATTGGAACCTATATACAAATATATTTCTTCCACCATCACTAGAGACACCTTGGGAAAATTTTATAATAGAAAGGTTGGGGTATTTCAAACTAATGTGGTCTCATGTAATGTTTGCTAGAATCTTGATGAGTACGTAAAAAGAAGAAAAGAAGTCATATATTCAGTACTTTCTGTGGAAATAGGTTTGTGGCTATATTTAGTTATAGGTATTTTTAAGTGCGTTGTAGGTGTTATAAACATATGAAACATAAATAAAAAATGTGTCCTATTATGAAGTATGCAAATAAGAACTGAGAAATAGCTTCCTGGTGCTTCTTTTTGTGGATTAGTAAATGAAATCAAGGAACTTGGCTTTCCCTTAGCATCTGACTTTAATTAAGGCTTTGAGGATAATTTGATAACACAGTTTTCCTTTGCTTAAAACCTTTCAGGAAAAAAAAGCCCTATGCCTATTTTTGAAAATGCTGTTGGTTTCCCAGGAAAATTTTCTGAAGGTTATTTAACTCTTCACTGTCAAATTTCTAATTTAGTGTTGTTACATTAGAATAATACCTAAATTTTAACTTTGTGGTATTTCATTTCATATAAAATAGGTTATTTTCCATTTAAAGACAAATGAGCTTCGATGTTGAGAATGAAAAATTGCGATTAGGAACTTGCCAGTTAACCTTATCAAACCATGAAAAAGAAAGACATGAAAATGATCTCTTTTGATCATTTCCCAACTCTGACCTTAGAGTTTTCTGAAAATGTTAAAGAAAAAAATAGTTGAGGTTCATTTCTTACCCTTATCTTAGACTTAGCATTTTCTGTTCTTGTCTTAAAAAAAAAAAAACCTAAGCCTCAAGATAATTTTTCTCAGGATTCTGTTGGTTGACTTGTGCTTTCCCAGCACATCTATCCTTGCCTGATCCGAGGGGCTGCATCCAGCTGACCAGAAGTCTTTCTTAAAGATCTTCCTCCCTGATGGCAGTCTCAGAGCTGCATTCCAAGAGGGCCTGGGGTTGAGCTCTAGGCTCCTAAACGTGTTTGACATCAACCTCACTGTGTGCTTTTGGTCCAAGCAAGTCACAAGAAAGAGACTCCACCTAGATATGGGAGGCACAGCAAGGTCAGATTGTGAAGAGGCAACTCACCTGGATCAGGAGGAATTTGTGGACAGTAAGCAGTTACCCCCAGTCTTTTCCCAGAAAACCAATGGAAAGCTCCAAAATATCATTTTCCTTTCTCCTCCTTCCTATCTGTGCCCAGTTATTCAAATCATCCTACTCTTCCTTCCCACCGAATCATCTTTTATAATAAGCTCACACCGTCCCGTGTACAGCAGTCAGTACTCATGACTACCCAGACGAGAACAAAATCAACACGATCCACTGATGTCTGTGCATCCCTCCCACCCCCTTATGTCTTTTTACTTAAGCCTATATAGGCGCATGAGCAGCCTTCATTCTGGGGTTACAAGAATTTGGAGAACGCATGCCAGTTCTAGCAGTTGATTTCATGAACTTGCTCAGGAATAGTGTTAGGGGGAAAAAAAAGGATTGGGAGCAGAGATGAAAGGAAATCTCTGGGCTCCCTTTATGCATTTGTCTTCACTGAACTGATGAAATCTGGCTGCCATTAGAAAGCCATTCCACTAAATCTTCTCTGCTCAAGAGTAATTTAATGCTCAAATGTATTAGGTCCTAGTGCTCTAGATTTCAAATCAGCAAATTTGAGAAATCTGGCTGCCATTAGAAAGCCATTCCACTAAATCTTCTCTGCTCAAGAGTAATTTAATGCTCAAATGTATTAGGTCCTAGTGCTCTAGATTTCAAATCAGCAAATTTGATTAAGTGTCTACTAGGTAATATAGCAAAAAGTATTTATTGAGCTCCCACTCTTAATGTGACTGCTCTGCTATTACTGTGACTTATGGTGCTACAACCATCATTAGAAGTCAACCGATGTTTCTCCATCCAGCCTTCAGTTAATTGTTATTGGTAGGGGGTAGAAAAAGATATAAAAGACATCTGTGAAGTGCTTATGGGTTCCGATATTTTCACTACCATGAACCTTTTATTATTCATCTTCTACCCCTGCCCCCACACTCCTCCATGAACTCCAAGATTTTAAATCTTCTAACTTCCCCATCCCAACTTGGGTCCAGATATTAAAAATGGTCCATAATGATAAGCATCTAATAATGCTGTTTTGAAATTGCAGACATCCAACTATATTAAAATAGCAGGATGGTTATAGGCAGTTAAGGAAATGTTTAAATGCACATGAATCCTGCGTAAATTACCTTAATTTTACCTGATTTGGGTATTCTGCTTTTTGATGTGTGGCTTTATAGTGTATCCAGTTCTCCAGAAATTCCTGTGTCTTCAACAACTTATTAGAACCACTGAGCAACCTGAGGACACTCGTGTTGCCAACTGACTTGATATATTCCAGCCAAAAGCAAAGGGTATTGGCATTTTAGTTATTACCTATGGGCTTATTATTGGTAAATATGCTATTCTATTAGGCTTTTTCTAATATTGAAAATATGTCACAGAATTCCAGTAACATATCTGAGTTTCTTAGATGTTAAGAAGCTCCAGCTTGGGGACCGTTGATAGCATTTCCCATGTTATAATTAGGCAAACAGGACTGATTATTAAAAGCCAACATAAAAAAGTCAGGGCTGCCTGTGGCTTTCACCAGCCTGAGGTACTTGTGCCTTCCTGGGCCCTTTCCTCCATTTAATATTAAAAATTATAGTTTGTGACTACATTGCCATAAAACAGATATATGAATATTATATATTAAAACATTTTCTTCAGCTTAAAATGTTATGTTTCTCTTCCGATTTTAAAGGAAATTTAAACATTTGCATGGGTCCCTAAAGGTATCGTGGCATGCTGTGTACTGTACCGTCTGTATCTGATGGATAAGTCAGATGCAGCCTTATCCTGAGGATAGTACGAAATAAAGTTATAGATGGAATGCAGTCACTCATGTATCTGGTAATGGTAATGAATGTCATCCAGTGTCGGGGGGAGATCACTGCCTATACACGTCACAGGGGAATGCCTCAGAACAAAGCGGAGCTTAGGATGGGTCTTGAAGATGAATATAATTTGGATAGGGAAAGATATGTGGGAAATTGTGGGCTTCAAGGATTCTCAAGAGTACCGAAGTCAGGAATACCCTGTAAACTAACCTGATTTAAGCTAATAAGCAATACAGAGCTGAAAAACGACATTGCAAGAGCAGTACTTCAGAGTAATTGCATGCAATTCAATTCTGTCAATACTTTATGGATGCCCAGAATGCATCAGGCCTGCACATACTAATACAAAGTCCCTCTAGAATTTAAAGAATAGGCTGGCAAAGAGTCAAGAGGCAATTAAAAATGAAAGAAACTGTAAGTAAAGGGAGCATGTTAAGAAAATTCTGCAGATCTCGGGCGTGAAGAGATAAGGATTTGGACTCACCTGGTTTCCCTAAAATTGCCAGCCGTGGTATGATGAGACCATAATTAGAAGAAAGGAAATTCATAGTTTCTGAAGGATGGAATGAGCTTGGATTCTCTGAGCTGCCAGCAGCCTAAGTAGTGTCAGGGTAAGTACAAATCGGAGCTGCCACAGAATCTCTAAGCATCTTTTCTGAGAGCAAAAGGACAGGAAAGTCAGCCCTAGACCTAGAGCTGGTGCTCCGGTGTCCTCCTCCTGGTTAATAGACCATCACCTGATTGCATAGACACTATGGCTAAGCTTAGCAAGTCCTTGGGCCTAGCTGCAATATTTATTCAGTGCTGTTTCTGACTTTCAGCTCCTTCCCCACCCTCGCTACTATTTATTGAAAATTAACTATTTGCTCTAGCTTCCTACTGTGTCTTTTATAATCTTTTTCTTTGCATATGACTTAATCGTCACAGTAGCTGAAATGAAAGCATGGCTGTATCCATTTTATGGTTAACAAAACTGACAATGAGAAAAGCTAAGAACCTATCCAGGGTCATTTGGTAGTATGCATAAAGCTAGGAATGTCACCCAGGTCAGTGTGACTCCAAAGCCAATGTTTCGTTCCTTATATCACACTCTGCCCAGAGAAGCAAAGCAGCTACATTTGAGTTATCTTCAGGGAGCACACAATAGGTTAATAAAACCTATTGGTTGAAGTTAATTGAATATTATATTAATTAGAAAGATAGCTTGAAGAAGAGTATAGTCAAGTTGTTCTTATCTCATGTCTTATTTTCCAGATAGCCAAGTAGCTCAAACACTAAAAGTAATATAAATGGTCTTGATTATTGTTTTTTAATTGTACTTTGATTTTAAGTGAATGCGTATTTTATTCCTGTGACAATGTTTAATATCTTATGTTCTGCACTTAACTTGAGGTGTTAATTTAATTGCTTTTAAAATAACAACTTCTACATTAGCTTTAATGTCTTTACAATGTACAAGAATTGCCTACATAATAACCCAGCTAGCTAGCATTGGCAGAGCTTGTAACTCTTTAGAACTCCGTGGTAGGCAATAATATCTTAATGGGGTCTGACAGAACCCAACATATAATGGGAATCATTTCATATCCTGAGGTCAAGCATTCCATCTCTGCCAGGCCCACTGATATATTCTGGTCTGATTTTCAAAAAATAAATAATTCTCTGTTGTAGCTGGCATGGTCTTGCTCCCAGACTCCAGGGCCCTACATTTGAGGTTTGCCATAAGCTTCATACTGTATATTTTTCTGTGACTGACTCCTCTGGCACAAAGGGGCTTACTGTAGAATGTGGTCCAAGTATCAGGGATACTTTTCTCACAGACTTTACCTGCTGCAGGGTCCTTTCTAGACCTCACTCAAAGCTGGCATCTTTTCATGTCACCTGGGCCAGAACTGTATTCCTAGGGGTGGAAATGTATTGCCTCAAGAACCCAAAGAAGCTTGCCAAGTGTTGTGGCCTTTCTTTATGGTTGGGGACACAAGACGCAGTAGTGTGTCTTTTACTTTGGAGGGAATGTCCTTATAAACTCAACTGATATCACAGTCCCCTGACCTTTGTAGAGTTTATCTCCCAAGAAATAGATAGCATGAATCTTGCAAAGGCTACCAGTATGCTAACCACCTTTTATTTATCCCACACCATCCCCTGGGGCCCTTTGAAATGGTTAAGTCCCATATCATGAGTGAGTGTCCCCACTTCAGCAAACTCTCCCTTCTCTAATGCTTCAATCTCTTTGACTGATCACCCTCAAAATCCAGCCCCACGTGTCCCTCGTCTCCTGCTGGTACATGCTGGCTAATTCTTGCATTTCTTTTGAGGTATGGTTCCTTTTCTCCCTTATAGGTCTCCAGGCAACTTAGCTCTAGTTATTGGCCTGGCAGCTAAGGGAGGAAGAAGTAGGGGCAAATCATGAAGGAATCTCCTGTTGCCTTGTTGGGGAAAGGCCTCTTTTTGCTCCACAAAAGTGGAGGTGGGATTGAAAATACTAACACTTAGTAGGATGGGCCATATCCGAAGGTTTGAGAGTTCAGAGGAGTCTCAGGAACCACAGTTTTGGGGCACATCTACCCTGATATTACCATCCTGTGTGTCAAGATTTTAGGTATTCCCAACCAGGGTCTTGACCTTGGCATAATAGACCTGCCTTATCTGAGCATTCAATCATCTTTGCAGGTCCCCTGACTCTTAACTAGTGAATCAGGAGTTTGGTCTTTGGATTTTTCTGCTTCCCACACTGCAGGACAAAGACCTCTTTGTAAGCAACCAAAGAAGCCCTCTGGCGTTCACACTCAGTTGTCAATTGTTTCTTAACTACCTCAGTTCTTCATTTTCCCTTTTTATGCTGCCAATGTAACTGAATAAGGGTCAGCCAATTTCATGATCCTTCTGGGAATCATTTCATTGGACTTATCAGCTACCTGTTTCATGCACCAGGCCAGGGTATGCCTTCCACTTAGGGTCGCCAACCGTCCTGATTTGACTGGGCTGGGGGAGTCCTCAGGTCATGGGACTTTCAGCGCTAAAACCAGGAAAGCTTCCTGCAAAATACCTATAAGCACATTTCCCTCACCAGAACATTCTCCAGAGTACCTAATGGTGAGAAACTTAGAGAGGTATTGCTACCTGCTGGACTAGCTGTGCCTCACATACCACCACCGCGTGGGAGGGTGTCCTCATTTTCAGCCAGGGGATGAGTGGTTCAGTCCCCAAACCCCACCTCTTTTCTGAGATAGAATTAGGAGTATGAGAGATTTATTGGAAGGAGGTGAGTAATACTTGTGAAAAATGATGGAGGAAGAACCAAGGTTGGACAGGAAGACTCAGATTTGACAAGGTCTCAGCCTACCTTGAGACAAGAGCTTATTGGAGGAGCCCCACACAGGGCAGAAATGGCCAAGCCTTGGTGCCTCTACAGTGCTCAGGCACTGGCTGGGACCATGGCCTCTGCTTCAAGGCTCCAGAGAATCCGGAAGCACTGCAAATGGAGACTATCAGCTAACCGCATTCCTTGCTGTGGCTGAATGAAAGGATCATTATTAAAAGGAGATCAGACAAGCATACCTCTGTGGCTGCCATACTGCCTTCATCTAGTTCTAGCTCAGAGAGGGTCTAATAAGCTAATGCACAGAAAAGGGTTAGTAATGCCTTTTAATATCTTGTTATCCTCCTTCTGTCAAATATATTTTTATTATAAGTGTTTTAACACAGAGGAAAAAATTATAACACTATAATTTCAGTCATCAAACTCCTCCTAAATTCAGGAAATAATTTGAATGAAGGACATTTCTTGGCACCTATTCTACTTTATTATATAAGAGGCTACCTTCTCCTTAGGAACGCAGTTTGCTTTGAGCCATTTGTTTGTGCCATTTGAAGAAAATCTTGGAAGGGGAACAAAGGATTTCAAATAACAAGTAGAAATTCATCTATAATAATACAGAAATTTAGAATATAAAAATAATAACTATCATTATTCAGTGCTTACTGTGTTAAGCACTTAACATGCAGTATATTTACTGCTTTGTTTCCTTTTCAGATACATCCATTGGCATCTTTCCATATAGAGAAAAGTGTGTAATTTGCTTATGGATGACATAGGGATATACATTATCTTTGGACATACATTAAAAAAAACCAAACAACTATATCAATAAAACAGAACCAACAACCAAAGCAATATTTCCATTAATTTGGCTGTACCATTCCTTCTCAGAAAGAATCTTCTAGAAAGATGAGTTTACACCACCTCATCTTATACACCAGTTGCAACATGAGTTTTGCCTCCTCAGCATGCACAAACTTCACTGAGACTACTCATCGGAAGTCATCTACCAGCAATATTATCAGGACCCTCTTCCTTGTCTTGCTGGCAATCTCAGAAGCTTTGATACTCTTGGTCACCTCCTCCTGTTGAAATGTTTATTCCTTTTAGAATTTTGAGAATGCCACATTCTCCATTTTCTATCCTCTCTATTATAGTGCCAGAAAGCCATCTACCAGCATTTATCAAGTTTCTGTTCTTGACCTTCTTTTTATTCCTCTGTTCCCCCTCCCTGGGTAATCCCCAGTATTTCCATTTCTTTGTCTTTTCAAATGAATGCCCAAACTCCTTCACTGGTCTTAACCTCTCTCCTGAGCTCCCGATTTTGTTCCTAACTTGAAGTTGTCTGTGCTGTGTTCTATCAGCAGCTCACACTGAGCATTTCAGAAACCTAAATCATGATCTTGCCAGTGCTCCAAATTGGTTCCTGCTTTTGTGTCTTCTAACTTGATTATTGGCATCCCTACCCTCCCAGTCACCCAAGTCTGAAATCTCTGAGTCATCCTCAACTCCTCCCTCTTCCTCGCCCCCACATCCAGATGTCTAATTAATTCTGTTGGTTCCACATTTGAAATACCACTCAAAATCAAAGTCTTTTCTCCTGCATACTTCTGCTGCTAGAGTTCAGTTCCTTATATGACTCGCCTTGACTATTGAATGAGCCTCCCAAAGAAGCTTCACACATAATTTTCTTCTCATTTCTGTCTATCTTACACTCCACCTCTGGAGTAACACGCCTGTAGCATCTCCCTGTGCACAAAAACTGTCATTGATGACCCATCAAATTCACACTCCTTTCTGTGGCATACAAGGCCCTCTAGGTGCTGGCTAAAACCTCTTCCCTCCCTAAGTTCATAATATCCTTTCTCGAGAACTCAGTTCTCAGCTCATGTTCACTCAGTTCACACTAGACCCTTACCAGTCACTAATCACCATATATTTTCTACCCCTGTACATTCATTTTTGCTCTTCTTTCAGCTGATAGTGTCCTTGTGCCTCCAATTCCTGTGTCTGCTTGGTCAAAATTCTGTTTACTGTTCACGTATCAGTAAAAGAAAGTGAATGTTGAGGGAATGAACAGGAATTGATGGAACCTAAGCACCCAGAAGCACAACCAGAATCAGACCGTGAGAAGCATGTGGTAAGGGTAACACTGCTGTGACCACGAGGTCCGGGACATCACTGCCTCCATCATCTTTGGATGTTTCCACTAGCACTACCGTCACCCTAGCTGCAATGTTTTACTTTATCTGCTTCTTTGCATCCCTTGCAGGGACATCTGATTGATTAAGTGTGAGTCACATGCCAGCAAACTACCAGCCAGGCCTTTGAAGAAAGTGATATCCAGCTATTTTGGCTTTGATAGTGGGTTAGTCTGTTTCCTATATGAGTCATGAGGCGGGGGCGGGGGGGGGCGGATTTCCTAGTCTCAGGAAGGAGAGTTTTAATTTTTTAGTTGCTCCATAATGAGAAAAGGGAAAAAAAAATTTTTTTTACCTTTGCAACCTAGATTAAGGTTTGCCTCCTTCTTGAGGTTTTATCGCATCTTTCTAAATGGATTCAATCCATCTTCAGTGCAGCTAGCATAATGACATCAAAACAAATCATTTTAGTAGCCTTTCCTTTAATGTGACAAAATTATTTCCAGTAGTAGTTATGTAATAATAGTAACAGTCATGGTATTAACTCATTTTGCAGTTTTAAAGTAAACAGTTATATAAGAACATATTTGGATTTAGAAGCTATTCAAATTCAGTGCACTATTTCAGATATGAACTACAATTTGCATTTACCCAACAATGACATCAGATTTTACATATATGCTGTTTCATTGTTTTAAATTTTAAACACAAATAAAACTCCAAGTAGTCAAACAGATTGACAGATTCGAATTAATTCAGGTTCTTTTTCTTCATCTTTACTGTCACTTTTTTTCTTAATTTACCATTTAAACATAGCAACACCCAGTTTGGAGATACCAACTGTGGTCAAAGTTTACTCTTCAGATGAATATGTATAGCTGAATCCATATGCTGAGGGTGAAATGTATAGCTTGGAGTTCTCTAAATTAAATTCCATGTAGAATATACTATGTTAGAGGATTATGTAATTAAAAATATGCTCATTTTAACTTCATTTTAACTGCAGCAGTTATTTAAATTTAGACTAATGTTCATTTACTAATGCTCCATAACAAACCATACCTAATGTAGCAGCATGAAAAACAGCATTTTACTATATCACAGACTCTATGGGTCAGGTATTTGAAAAAGGCTCAGTGTGGCTGACCCATCTCTGCTCCCTGATGTTTCAGGCCTGCATGGGGAAGACTCAGAGGCTTGGGGGTGACTTGATGGCTGGAGCATGGAATCATCTGAAGAGCTGTTCATTTACTTGTCTGGCACTTGGACTGGGAGAACTTAAAAGACTAGCCCTTTCTACATGTGAACGTTCCATATGGCTTGGCTTCCTTACAGCTTGGTGATCCCAGGGGAGTCAGACTCCTTATGAGAATCAAAGCATGAATGTTTCAATTATGAGTTCAGTGTCAAGTCTGCTGCATTCTGGTGTTCCCAAGCAGGCCACAAGCCAGTCCAGATCCAAAGGGAGGGAAATTTGTCTCTACCTCTTGATGGGGGAGTGAAAAGGAAGCTTGGTGGGGAAAGGAAATATAACCTGCCACAACCAGAAGAGCACTTTGGGGGAGAGGAATACTTTTCACTAATATTGCTTAGAATGCCCCAAACACGGTGATGACAAAGAGCAGGTAGACCTTTTCTGAGTTTTATTTTTGTTTTTAAACTCTCAGTAGTTAATGCTTACCCTGACTACTTGCAGTTGGGAGGCTGCTGAATGCTCTTGGTACACTTAAAAAGGTTAAAGTTTCACGTTGTTTTATTGTTATCTGTGTATTCTGTCTCCAGTAGACTGTATGTTCCCTGAATCTAGGAGACCATTTCTTATAGCCACCAGTAGTTTGAATATATGCTAACAGTAGCATGAATATAACACAGACCTAGAAAAGCATGTTAATTGGTTCAAACAACTTCAACTATATATTAAGTGCTCATTTTTATTATCTGGGAGATTTAAATAGATCTGTTGCCTTTGCCCCCAAATAAATCTATAATTTCAAAGATATAAGAAAAGGTACTCAGTCTTAAGGTTGTGTCTACACAAAGTACCAGGTAATTTGTTTTAAATAAATATTTGCCTAGTTCCTTAAATAAATTAAAGATTTGCATTTTCTTTGGCAATTCCATTAGAACGAAGGGAGGTAGTGGGAACATACCTTAGCATTTATACAAGGCCCCGTATGCCCTCCTACTGAGCCCCTTTACCACTCTGACCTCAACTGTAAAACAATTTTGTGAATCAGCCTAATAAGTGGAGATGATACAGAAGGGAATCCATGCACATCCTGAGCATGGGGCGGGGTGGGGGGGGTTCCTGCTGCATCCTACAAACAATCCTAGTCCCCCAAAACACACCTGTGAGCGTGGAGGCTGCTGACTTGGATTGTGAGAGAGGCTGGCTGGCACCATCCCTGTGCCTGGCTGTGTCTGTGGCTCCTCATGTCCATGTGCTCAACATCCTGTTCAGCACAACCTTGGATCCAGGAAGAGCTGACCTCAGAATGGTCCTTATACACTATAAAAGGCACTTTTGTCTCTTATTTTCCCCAAGAAGTGTGTCCTGTTCATGAGAATGGCTGAATAATATGTAAACCTTTAACTATGTGTACTAGTTATTGCGCCATGTGCCTTACGTAGAAAATCTTATTTATCTTCACATTCATATACCATAGGTATTGATACTATTTCCAGGTTAAATATGAGAAAACTGAGGCTGAGAGAAACTGAATAACTTTCCCTTAGGCACAGAGCTGCTCCATGCTGAATCCAGGATCTAAATCCAGAGTGTCTTCCAAGGGTACCCTCTGAACTCCATCCACAGCCTCCCCAGTAGGGGAGCAAACTGCAGGTACACACCCCAGGGTGGATGCCGGTGCAGCATCTCCAGGTGTCTTCATCTGGCTCCTTTGTTCTGGGTGGCTGAAGACTCTGGCTTGGAGTTTCGACTTCCAGCCTGGCCATTTGTTTCTCTCATGTCCACAGTAGAATGTGGTGTTTTCAGTACTGTTGACTTCTAAACAGTGAGCCAGAAACCACAGCCTACTCACTAGATAAGGAGCAGTGAGAGGAAGCTAATGCACATACACCTGGCATATTTCTTATGTTTATATATTTTCAGTGGTTCCTATGTGCTCATATATTTGTTGCTTTTAAGTTTAATTTATTTAGGATGACATACGCTAATTCAGCTGGGTCTTTGTCTAGTTGAGCTTTTTGGTTTTTGTGGGGTTTTTTTGCCCTATGATGTTTATCATTTTTTATTTTTAGTATTCATAAAAGAAGTTCTAGGTGTACAGAAAAATCATGCAGAAAATACAGAATTACCATTTACCAAAACCACATGCACACATGTGCACACACACACTACCCACACAGTTTTCCCTATTGTTAACACTTTGCATTAGTTGCAATCCATGAAACAATATTATTATAATTATAGTATTCACTATAGTCCATAGTTTGCATTAAGGTTCAATGTATGTGTTCCATAGTTTTATGGTGTTTTTAGATTTTTATTCTAATACTGATAATACAACCTAGAATTTCCCCTTTTAACCACACTCAGATATATAATTCAGTGTTGTTCATTTCAATTTGTTGTTCATTGCAATTACAATGTTGTGCTATCATCACCATAATCTTTCACTAAAACTTTTCCATCAATCCAAATACTAACTGTAAAATTTAAGCATTAGGGCAGGTGATGGAAATGCTAAAATTTCCCTCTCAGCATTGTCTTTACTGCATCCCATATGTTTTGGTATGCTGTGTTTACATTTTCATTTGCCAGAGTTCTCGCCTGCCATGCTGGAGACCCGGGTTCGATTCCTGGTGCCTGCCCATGCGGAAAAAAAAAAAAATTAAGCATTGACTCCCCACACCTACCTCCATCCTAGCCCTTTGTAAACTATATTGTAGTTTCTGGCTCTGTGAATCTGCTTGTTCTAATTATGTCATGTCGCTGAGATCATACAATGTTTGTTCTTTTGTTCCTGGCTTATTTCACTCAGCATGTCTTCGAGGTTTATCCATGTTGTTGCACGTGTCAGAACTTCTGTTCCGGAAATTTCCTTTTATTCCTAGTTTTTTAGGTGTTAAATTTGGTCAAAAATTTAAAACAAGATGCTAGATTTTGTCAGTTGCCTTTTCTGTGTCATTTGGGATGATCATATGTTTTCTTTCCTTTGTTTTATTAATGTGCTGTATTGCATTATTTGATTTTAGATTGATCCACCATTACATATCTTGGTTATATCCCAGCTGATCATGGTGAATAATTTTTTTAGTAGGCTATTGGGTTTGGTTTTCTTTATTTTGTTGAGGAATTATTCATCTATATTCATAATTTTTTATTTTATTTTCTTGTGGTATCTTTATCTTGTGGTATCTTTATCTGGAATTAGGGTAATGTTGGCCTCATTGAAAGAGTTAGGAAATGTTCCATTCTCTCCAATTTTTGGAAGATTTTGAGCAGGATTCATGTAACTTCTTAGACTGTTTGGTAAAATTCACACGTGAAGACATTTGGTCCTGGGCTTTTCCTTGTTGGGAGGTTTTTAATTACTTTTGGTTGCCATTGTAAATGAATTTTTTTCTTGATTTCCCCCTCAGATTGTTCATTACTAGTGTGTAGAAACACTACAGATTTTTGAGTGTTGATCTTGTAACCTGCCACTTTGCTGGACTCATTTATTAGCTCTAATAGTTTTGCTGTGGATTTTTTGGGGTCTGTGCAACAGGACTGATTGTAAAAATTCAGAAATGGATAGCACAACACTATCTAACTGTAATACAATAATGTTAGTACATTGAATGAAGCTGAATGGGAGAATGATAGAGGGAGGAGGGCTGGGGGCACAAATGAAATCAGAAGGAAAGATAGATGATAAAGACTGAGATGGCATAATCTAGGAATGCCTGGAGTGTACAATTATAGTGACTAAATGTACAAATTTAAAAATGTTTTTACATGAGGAAGAACAAAGCAATGTCAATATTGCAGGGTGTTGACAATAGATGGTAATTCATATTTTAAAACTTTAACTTATGTGTAGGACTACAGCAAAAAATGTTTATTTGGTACAAAATTTATAATTTGACTAGTGCATTTCCTAGTATAACTTATGTGGACAGTTTAATTGAACACCATAAGTACATGGAACCTTGAATAGGGCATGAGAGTTTGTAGCTGTGTCAGAGTGATGTCTCAGTAAGTCCCAGAGTGATTTGAACAGTGAATAAAAAAGTATTTTCAAAGTCCCCTTGGGGGAATGGCCTGAAAAGGGGAAAATTCAGTTTCCATATGTGGAGAATTCCTGATATTCTCACAAACACTGGAAGCAACTAAAGCAATAGGCCATGCCCTCAGTCTTGGGGTGTGTTCATATGAAATTTATACCCACAAAGAATAGACTAAGCCTACTTAAAATTAGGTCTAAGAGTCACCCCCCAGAAAGCCTCTTTTGTTTCTCAAATGTGGCCTCTCTCAGACAACATGACAAGCAAACTCACTGCCCTCCCCCTCTCTACGTGGGACATGACTCCCAGGGGTGTAAACTTTCCTGGCAATGTGGGACAGAAATCCTAGAATGAGCTGGGACTCAGCATCAAGGGATTGAGAAAACCTTCTCGACCAAAAGGGGGAAGAGAAAAATGAGACAAAATCAAGTGTCTATGACTGAGAGATTCCAAACAGAGTCGAGAGGTTATCCTGGAGGTTGTTCTTACACATTATATAGATATCACCTTTTTAGTTAAGGTATATTGGAGAGGCTGTAGGGAACTGCCTGAAAATGTAGGGCTGTGTTCCAGTAGCCATGCTTCTTGAAGATGATTGTATAATGATATAGCTTTTGCAGTGTGACTGTGTGATTGTGAAAACCTTGTGTCTGATACCCCTTTTATCTATGTTATGGACAGATGAGTAAAACATAGGGATTAAAAATAAGTAGATAATAGGGGGAAGAAATGTTAAAATGAATTTAGTAAATTGAAATGCTAGTGATCAATGAAAGGGAGCGGTAAGGGGTATAGAAAGAAATAGGGGAAACAACGGCTAAAATATATTGGGTAGATGGAAATACTACCAGTCAGTGAGAGGGAGGGGTAAGGGGTATGGTATATATGAGTTTTTTTCTTTTCTCTTTTTATTTCTTTATCTGAACTGATGCAAATGTTTTAAGAAATGATCATGGTGATGAATATACAACTATGTGATGATATTGTGAATTATTGATTATATACCAAGAATGAAATGATCATATGGTAAGAATGTTCGTGTTTATGTTATGTTTTAAAAAAATTAAAAAATTAAAAACAACAAAAAGCAAAAAACCTAAAATTGTGGAATTTTAACCCATACCAAACTCTGAAATCTGTTCTACAACAAACTGTTGTAGTGTGCTTTGAAATTTATTGCTTTTTTGTGTATGTGTTATTTTCACAAAAAAAGAAAAAAGTGTATTGTGATGATAAATGCACAGCTATATCATGATATTGTGAACAAATGATTGTATACGTTTGATGACTACATGGTATGTGAATGTATAATGTGTAGCAATAAAAAATAATAAATAAATAACTAAATAAAAGAAAATGCACCTAAGTAAGTAGCAAAAAAAAAAACAAACCCAAAAAACAACAAAAAAACTCCAGTAAATTAATCAAAACTCCAGTAAATTAATCACTCCACCTTGAATGGGTGGAGTCACATCTCCATCTAACCAAAAGACCAGACTCACAGTTGGGTGCCACTTCATGGAGACAATCTAATCTAAATGTCACCAACCTCAGCTGAGAGTGCCACATCTCTGCAGAGATGATCTAATCAAAAGGGTTTTCACCCTACAATATTGAATCAGGATTAAGGGACATGTTTTTTCTGGCGTACACAACACTTTCGAACTAGTGCAACATACAATGGACTATTGAGCAACTGCAAGGAGTGAAGATGTGAGGCTTGCAATGAAGTGAATGAGCATTGAGGACAGGTATTGAATGAAACAAGCGAGAAATGAAAAGACAAATAATATAACACCTCACTAAAAAAAAAACAAAATCAAAAAACCTCTAGGATGGGTTTCTCAGTACTTTTCACTGCCATTAGTCATTTTAGTATCTGATAAGAAATTTCAAAAAAGGGCTCAAATATATGAATCTGATTCCCTGTTTTTATATTAATTTATAGCACTTGTACAACGTGTTAGAGTAGAAATGTAGGTCACAAAATCAAACAATTATATGTTGGTTTAATTACAAAATATTGAAAATCAGTAACAACTGATTCTATTATTTATTAATCAACTTAAACAATTACTGAGTACCTACGAGGCTTTTTTGGGATTTAAATACGGTGTCTACACACAGAGTGCTAACTGCCCAGATGTGTGGGGCTAGCAGAGAAGTACCCAAGATGACCAATAAAAAGTATGATAAGTACTTTCATAGAGCTGTGCACAGAGTGGTCAGGTGGCTAGGAGGCATAGGTGATTCCTCAAAGAGTGAACCAGGTAAGGATATGGGTAGTTTAGGAGTCAGAAAGATGAAATGAGAGAAAACATGGCTCTTTTGGGAGAATTATAGCAATTAATTATGGCTCGAGCATAAACTCTGGGGAGGAATTGTTAAGATGAGTCTGGAGAAAAAAGGAAAGGCACACAGGAAAGTGCTTTATAAATTATGCTTTAAAATCAGAATTTGTTCTGAATGCTGTAAGGAGTTATTTAACTAATTATCCTCTGTGTGCTTCCATTCTCTCCCTTGCCCTTTGGAAATGTGAACCATAGGTACACACCCAATTCAACCATCAGATGTGCTTGTAAAAAAATAATAATTTTAATTACTTGTCAGAATTTTTAAATTGGAATATTTCATGTCATAATTGTATGCTTTTTTTTCTTGAAGTATTAGTGATGTGGTGCCCTGGACTTCTGTTCACTGATGGTAATAGCTGGTTGGAGCTGAGCAGCTAGCTGCTCCCCATCCAAATGGCACAAATCCTTTCCTGTTAGCCCCAGTCCCTCTTACTCACTATTGTTCCTTAACACAAGGCTGAGGTCATTTACCTTCTGTGCTGGTTTGAAACTGCTGTGTACCCCAGAAGGGCCCTGCTCTTTTGATCCAATCTTGTGGCTGCAGACTTAATGATTTGGGAACTTTCGATTAGATTATTTCCATGGAAATGTGATCCTGCTCATTCAAGGTGGGTCTTCATTACTTACTTACCTGTAGGCCTTTAAAGAGCCAATACAGATTGCTCAGAGCCAACACAGAGAGCTCAGAGCCAACACAGAGAGCAGAGAGATGAAATCAGGACACAAATGTTTGGAGATGAAGAAGGGAATGCTCTAGGAAATGCCAGAAGCTGAAAGAACCATTTGAAACCAGATGCAAGGCAAGAAGGACAGCAGACATCACCATGCACCTTCCCATGTGACAGAGGGACCCTGGATGCCAGCTGCCATTCCTCAGAGAAGCTATCTTCTCTTGATGTCTCAATTTGGACATTTTGTAAAAGTTAATCCATTTCTGGTATATTGTATTCCTGCAGCTTTAACAAACCAGAACACCTGCTATCATTGCATTTTTGCTGTTACTTTTTTTCTCTACTTGGTCAACTTGGCTCATTACATTTCCCCCCTTGCCCTCTTTTACTCTACTTAAAATTCCCTCCCTTTTTGCTTCCCTGTCTCATCATCTTTCAATTATTCATAAAAAGAGTTTCCACGGTATGCTTTACCTAACCCTCACTCTATATCTTGATTGGTTGCTGCCTCAATTTTTATTTAGGCAAAGAAGGGATCTTATTTACCATTTTATTCTCAGGACCTCAGAGAAATTGATTGATTGATTTGACTCCTGTTTTCTGTGAATTCTTTGTGTGATTAATGCTCCTGTACACACACTTCACTTATTCTTATTGACTTGCATTACAATGATCTTCTATCTCCCTCTTTCCTTAGACTAAGAGTTCCTTGAAGTCAGCAACAAAAGGTTTCCCTATTGCCATATCACTACCCCTTAGCACATTGTCCAGGACAGATGCAAGGTATGATAATTGTTGAAGAACATGAATTAAAGAATTTCATCTCTGTCTTTTCATAAAGTCTCACCCCAATCCTTAAATTTTAATCAAGAGCTTTTTCTGGCATATGCTTATGTTTCAGCAGTATTCTAGGAACCTTTTTCTGGTCTTCCCCACCCTCCTTGCTGAGGCTTTCCCTGCTGGGCATCATACTTCTTGGCCACTGGCTCCTGTCCATCTATGATCACACTCCCTGACCTATATTCTGTTGTCACCCAAGTACCAGGTTCCAGCAAAGCAACATATTTGTGGAAAAAGGACTGTGAAATAATCTCTCCTATCTTTGTACTCAGGTTTATCCCTTGAGTATAGTTAAATGTCCGCAACTTCTGAATTGATTCTGCTGACATCGTGAGGGTCTGGGGTCTCTTGTCTTCCTCCCCTACATCCCATGTTGCCCCACCTGCCAGGTACATCTTCCTCCAGCACCTCAAGCACCTATGATGCTTACTTCCTTCTTTTGGTTTGCTAAAGCTGTCAAAATGCAATATACCAGAAATGTATTGTATTTTATAAAGAGGATTTATTAAATTATGTTAGAATTCTAAGGCGGTCAAAGTGTTCAAATTCAGGCACCAAAAAGAGGATACGTTCTTGGAGGAAAGGCAGCTGGCATCTGGAACACTTCTGTCAGCTGGGGAAGCACATGGCTGGCATCTGCTGGTCCATGCCCCCAGTTTGTTGCTCTCAGCTTCTGATTCCAGTGGCCATCTCTTTCTAGGTGTTTATTAGTCCTTTCTTAGCTTCTCTGGGGCAGACTCTGAATTCATCTCTTAGCTTCTCTTGCCTTTCTCCAAGTTTCTGGGTCCTTGCTTAGCATTTCCCAAAGCAATTCTGTCTCCAAGCATTGGTGTCTATACTTTCTTCAAAATGTCCCCCTCTTAAAGTACTCCAGTAAGCAAATTAAGATGCACCTTGAATTGAGTGGGTCCCATCTCCATGGAAACCTAATCAAAAGGTCCCACCTGCAATTCTCTGCATCCACAAATTGGATTAGAAGAACAAGGCTTATATGGGGTACATAATAGTTTCAAACCAGCATACTCCCTCTTTGTCAGAGTAAGTAGAAAATTGCTTTGTATAGCTTTCAAGCCCACACTACTTTTTCTTACTTGATTCTCCAACTTCAGGCACATACGTCTACTTGCTTTTTCCAGAACAGGCCTTACTCTGTACCCTTTGGTGCTTTTGTTCATTTCATTCCAGGCTCCAAAATGCACCTTGCATCCCTACTGGCTCCTTCAGTGAAAAGGTTTTCCCAGACATTGAATGGTCAGTGTGTTTTTAGTACTCTCTCAGTTTTCAAAGTTAGATGGTAACCCCTCCCTGTTTAGTTAGTATCATAGCCCTCTGCCGAGAAGCCCCAGCACAGATTGTGGCTACCTGCCGCCTAGCTCCTCTTCTCTGTACTGTCCTCAAAGATCATTATTACTTTTGGCTGACAACAGATCCCGGTTTCACAGCCCTTTGTTCTTGCTTATGAAATCTAAAGCAAAACAACAGCAACAAAACCTCTCAAAGAAAAGTGCTTTTTTATTTTTGTTTATATTCCAATAACTCATTTATTGCCAAAATCTGATCCGAGCTGAACTCATTGAGTGAATTGATGTGATGCTAATTAGAGTCTTTATTCCATTTACTATGAATATCCATATGTTTTGAATTAGAAATGTTAATGTCTTTCGTTATGAGATATGACCTCAGACTCCCCTGAGCGTATCACGTAATGAGCAGTCTTACAGCATATTTGTATTTCTAAAATCAGAAAAAAAATCTGAATTCTAAAGTTCTTCTCAACTCCAGGGTTCAGATAAGGGATTGTAGAGCTGTAGCAAGGCAGGTTTTATTTTCTGCACTTGACCAGTGAAGATGCTAAGGTTCAAAGAGAATATGCCACTCACCCAATGTAATTGCCTTAATGTACGAGATCTCAAACTCAGATCTGATCCCACTCACCAGAGTTACCCTAATGTAAATGCTTACTACAGGGTGGAGAGAGTAGAGCTGCTGAGATTCTTTTACAACATCCTGCCAAATGCATTAATTTTTCAGATAATCACTAGGTTTCTGGATAGTCTAGCCCTTCTCAGAAGTAATTTCCAAAACATGAAAACAACTACCCACCTACAAATATAACTAAAGTAAAAAATCCTAAATTTGAAAGGTCATGAGTTAGATTATTGTTAATTTTGTTAAATTTTGTTTTTGTTAACTTTTACCAGCATTATATAGACACAGGCCCAGTTCTCAAAAGCAGACTGTTCATTCATTCACTCACTGAGTGCTTAACATTTTCCCAACCCTATGCTAAAGGCTGGGTATAAAGTAGGGAACAAGGCAAACATCATGTTTGTCTTCACATGTTACAGCTTCACGGAGTTACAGCTTAGTGTTTGATTTAATTAAAATTGTTACTGGCTGGATGTCATGTCATAACGTGGAGTTTTGGTACCTAATTCAGCCTGCAAAAATCTGTAACCCATTGTATACTTAAAATATCTTATTTATAGTGCTATAGGGCTGCCATTGGTACAGTATATCTGAGGAAACACACACACATGCACACCCATCTCAACAAGTCTTACCAATTCCTTTCCTAAACATTTACCCACTTTATCCGTAGCTGTAGTCATTCCTCCAGTTCAAGACATGATAACCCAACACCAGGAACCACTTCATCGAAAGTGATATATTAAAGCCCAAATCTGCTTCTATCATTTTCCCACATCCCTTTAATGACTTCCCATTTTCCTTTTAATAAGAATCCAAACTCTTCAACTTGACATACAAAGCGTTTTGTAACATGCCCCCTATTAACTTTCTGACCTAGTTTCCTGCCACTCCACTCTCTGCACCATACCTCTAAGTGCCACCCACACCCATGCCCACAGAGTCTTCACTCTGGCATAATACATCATTTCAGTTCCTCCTTTATGCATGCTCTCACCTCTACTACTCCTTGAGCCCTGCCCTCTCTCCGACACTAAGTTAGGGACTGCTCCCCTAACTTCTGGACTGCATTTTCATGCACTTATCTTGCTTATGTTCCCCATAAGACTGAAACTGCCATGGGAGCAAGGGTCCTGCCCATGTTATCACATCACCAGGGCCATAGTGGGACTCCAATGTATATGTAAATTAATGACTAAATGAAGGAAGGCAAGTAAAAAGCTGCGGGGTCACCTGATTTGAAAATGGGGGATAATAACGCAACTGAACTCTAGGACTTCGGGCCCGACTAGCCTCCAGGAGGTACCTCTTCCTCTCCATCTGGCTCCCTACCTTCCATTCTTTTGCTGGGCTAGTGGAACATGCCTATTTCCCACTGTGCTCCCACTGTTGGATGGTTTCTTCCCTCCTCTAGAGACTAGAAGCATCAAGCTTTTATAGCATTTTTCTGTCTTAAAGAATTTTTTTTTTCCTTTTTGTAATTGCAGCCAGGGAATACAAGGACATCCTCCCATCCTGCATTTGTTTCTCATTATTCATAGACACTTAGTAGTTATCCTTGAAATGTACCTCTGGAATTGTATTGAAAATAGTGTGTGCACCATTTTAAACATGCACACATATTGAATACCTCTCTGTTGATTTTTTGTTTGGTTGTTTCTGTTTGTTTGTTTTGCTTTATTTTTAATCAGGAGGGATCCATAAATGATGAGATTTTCCAGGAATTCCTTGAACCAAAAATATTTTAAAACTATTGTTTTATAAAAAGATAAATTTATGATTAGATGTTCTATGTGTACAGTGAAGTAAGACAACTATTATGTACATTTCATAACATCTTCATTATCAGGCATTTATTAGACAGGTCATAAAGCATAATCAAATCAGAGCATAAGCTTTGTAGCTAACCTACTAGTGTTTGGATCTCTGCCTCTGCACCTGCTAGCTTTGAGTCCATTGACAAGTCATGTAATCCTTCCGTATCTTAGTTACCTCTTCTGAAAAGTACCAATGTCATGAGATTATTTGGATTAAATGAATGAATACAAGTAAAGCAATTAGCGCAGTCCTTGAAACAGTGCAAGAATTTGTTAAATCTTAACATTTATAGTATTAATTACGTATTGGGTTATGAGCTGCACATCATGCTAGCACTAAGGTTACAGAGAGAAAAGGACATGTTTGTGGCTCATAAGCTATCCAATGAGAAAAAATATATTATTTCAATACAAACGTGATCAGTCCTTTAATCATAGTTATGAACACAGTGCTGGGTACCAAATTGGAAAGTGATCATTCAGCCTAACAGTTGAGACCGAGGTTGAAATTGTGATTTGAGGTGCTGGATTATACTAAGAAGAGAAGTGTCCTCTGGTATCTTTGACACCTGTTTGCCCCAACTCCAGAGCACAGGGTAGAAACTGTTGAGTGTGAGAGAAGAAATGCCACGGCAGATCTTCCTCTCCCCTTTTCCTCTCTCTTCCTGAGGAAGAGTGAAGTGAGAGTTGGACACAGAGTGGGAGCACAGTAGGGATAGATTTAGGCAGCTTTTAGTTGAATGAAAATGGAGGGAGTGAGGCAGGGAAATCTCAAGCCAAGAGAGGTAGACAACTAAGGCACCTCCTGAGACCCCAGGGTCATCAACCAGGGCAAATTATCCCTAACCTTTTGATTTATTCACAGGTGAGGGTTAGGAATGTGATCAACAGTATCCTATATTCACAGCCTTGAATTTTAAGACATACCTTAAAATGTCACTCTGTAATTAATATTTGTAATTGTGATGGTAGGTTCATGTGTCAGCTTGGTCAGGTGGTGGTGCCCAGATGTTTGGTCAAGCAAGCACTGACCTGATTGTTACTGTGAGGATATTTCATGAACTTAAATTCTCAGTGAGTGATTGCATCTTTGGCTCATTACATCTGCAATCAACTGAGGAGATTGCCTACAACAGTGAGAGATGTCTCATCCAGTCAGTTGAAGGAGAAGTGATTTCAGCACTCAGAAGAGAGAATTTCCGTCTCTACTTCAGCCAGCCGGCTTCTCCTGAGAAATTCATCAAAAATCTTCATCGGAGTTCCCATCTTGCAGACTGCTCTATTGAATTTGGACTATCTCCTGCCAGTTCTATTTCCCTAGAATACCCTAACTAATACAACATTGGTACCAGGAGTGGTTCTTGGGAAACAGAATCTTAAGGATGAGACATCTGAATTGGTCTTGGGTTTTGGTAATTGATTCTCTACTTTGATTAGATATAAAGATATTAACAGTTCTCTTTCTAATAATCAAGGTGACATTTATAGTCTATGGCATAAGGAGGCAATAGAGACACTCAAAATGCCTCTGGATATGGCTACACAAATGCTTAGAAGAGGCAAGGCTCTGGGTGAGTGTTTGTGTCACCTTAACAGAGTTTTGTGGTGTTAAAAGGTAGAATGACATTAGCTGGTTGTTTTAAATGTGCTGGATGCAATTATAAAAGAAAGGGATGAGCTGAAGTCTTCAAATATGCACCTTAAGTGCCACATGCAGGATGTGGAAATTTTTATCTATGCCCTAAAAGAAAATCTAATTTCATGTAGCCACAGACTTGATAATTCTGAAAATCAGATCCAGAGTCTTATTGTGTGAGTGGCTGAATTACAATGTAAACTAAATTCCCAAACTTGCAGGGTGTCTGCTGATAAAATGAAGGCAGAGATGAGAAAGAAATGGGATCCTGAAAATTGGAATGGGCATGTATGGGCTGATAATGATGGGTATGGGGCCATTCAAACTCTAGATTCTGTTGAGTCTGCCTGATAAATCTGTAATGGTCTGCCTTGAGGAAACAGCCACAGGACCGCCAATCTGACATAAAGAATCTGCCATCCACCCTCCACCTGAATATATTAATGCTATAATAAACTTGTAACCACCCCGCCCTGAGAAAACACCCCTCACTCCTCTGTCTGGAGAGATTAATCCTGTTTCATCAATGAAGCGGCAACATAATTCTTGAGGTAATTGACTTGCAAGGAACTTCTAATTCTTTTCATGACCCATTCCCATCACCCCTTTTCTTCCAGACCTCTAACCAGACTGAGGTCCTAATAGGCCCCCAAAATGAGGTAAAAAGTGCGGCCCATAAGGAGGTATGTCATACTCCAAAAGAATTGCATGAGTTTTCCAATTAATATAGACAAAAATCAAGGGAATATTTGTGGGAATGAATACTAAGGGTGTGGGATAATGGTAGAAGGAATATAAATTTGCATCAGGCTGAATTTACTGATATGGGCCCATTAAGCAGAGATTCTAGAATAATATTGTAGCTCAAAAGGTTAGAAAGGGCTCTAATGGTGTGGGTGGTTGGCTGAAACATGGATCAAAAGGTGGCCGACATTGCCTGAGATTAAAATGCCAGAACTGCCTGGTATAATTTAGATGAAGAAATCCAAAAGCTTAGAAAGATTGGAACGTTAGTGTGGCTTTATCATGTAAGACCTGCTCATCCACTCCAGGAATGTCCAGGGGACACACCTTCCAGCAGGACTGTGAGGAATAAATTTGTGAACTCCGTCTTACCTGAGGATCTCAGTGATTGCTCATCTCTGTCGGTTGGATATTACTGTGAGAACTGCTGTCATTGAGCTGAAGTCCTTAAACAAAATGGGGATGATTAGATCCTGGGTTTGCAAAAGCCAAGTGGCAGCATATATTTGCCAAAGACACGTGGGCATGGCTACCACAGTGGACAGCAGACTCAAAGCAGCAATAAAGATAGTCCGACTCAGAGAGCCCTATGACTTTGCCTGAGAGACATCATGAGGTACCCAGAAGTAAAATAGATGGGCAGTCACCTAAATTCCTATTGAACTGTATAAGCAGAAGAATTTTAGGCCAAGTGAACAAAAGTCTAACATGACTTACAAAAACAGAGAATAATGGCCCCTTAATCAATTATCAGACTTAAGACATGTTTACAGACCCAAAGCCTCTTGAATGATAGGAAGACCAGGTCCCCTTGGGGAAGGACCCTGTTTCACTGCCAAAAATTTATACTGTTAATCTTCCTCTGAGACTTCACCACAGAAACCATCAGCCTTTTACCAGCGTAACTGTGCATTGGGGAAAAGGAAATAATCAGACATTTCAGGGATTATTAGGCACTGGCTCAGAAATGACATTAATTCCAGGAGACACAAAATGTCACTGTGGTCCGCCAGTCAGAGTAGGGTCTTATGGAATCAGGTGATTGAGCAGGTTTTAGCTAGTTCCATCTCACAGTGGGGCCAGTGGAACCCTTGACTCATTCTGTGGTTAATAAAGACTGTAGTTATTTCCCCAGTTCCAGAATGTATAATTGAAATAATCGTACTTAGCAACTGGCAGAATCCCCATGTTGGTTCCCTGACTTGTGCAATCAGGGCTATTATGGTAGGAAAGGCCAAGTGGAAGCCACTAGAATGGCCCCTACCTAAGAAAATAACAAATCAAAAGCAATACTGAATTCCTGAAGGGATTACAGAGATTAATGCCACCAACAAGAATTTGCACATTGTAGGGATGGTGATTCCCACCACATCTCCATTCAACTCCCCTAATTTGGCCTGTGTGGAAAACAGATGCATCTTGGAGGATGACAATGGATTATTGTAAACATAATCAGGTTGTGACTTCAGTTGCAACTGCTATTCCAGATGTGGTATCATTGCTTGAGCAAATCAGTGCGTCGCCTGGTACCTGGTATATGTAGCTATTATCTTGCAAATTCTTTTTTCTCAATTGCTGTTAGTAAACCACCAGAGATGGTTTACTCTCAGGTGGCAAGGTAAGCAATGCTCCTTTGTTGCCCTACCTCAGGGGTATATCAACACTCCAACTCTATGTCCTAATCTTGTTCACAGGGAACTTGATTGTATCTCCCTCCCACAAGACATCACACTGGGTCCATTATAATGATGATACCATGTTGATTGTACCTAGTGAGCAGGAAGTAGCAAGTACTCTAGATTTATTGGTAAGATAATTGCATGTCAGAGGATGGGAGATAAATACAACCAAAATTCAGGATCCTTCAACATCAGTGAAATCATGACAATATATCCCTTATAAGATGAAGGATAAGCTGTTGCATCTGATCCTTCCTACAATGAAAAACAGGCACAATGCTTATTTGGCCTCTTCAGATTTTTGAAAGAACATATTCTTCATTTGAGTGTGCTACTCTGACCCTTTTACAATGTGACCATAAAAGCTGCTAGTTTTGAGTAAGAACTGGGAAGAAAAAGCTCTGCAATATGTCCAGGCTGATGTGCAAGCTGCTCTGCCACTTGGGCCATATGATCCAGCAGATCCAATGATGCTGGAAGTGTCAGTGTCAAATAGAGATACTCTCTGGAGCCTTTGGCAGGTCCCTATTAGAGAATCACAATGTAGACCCTTAGGAATTTGGAACAAAGCCTTGCCATCCTAGCAGATAACTCCTCTCCTTTTGACAAAGGGCTTTTGGCCTTTAGTGGAGAACATATGCTTAACTGTGGGCCACCAAATTACTATGAGAACTAAGTTACCTATTGCTTTAGTTGACTAATTGTGGCAGAATACAATATACTAGAAATGGAAATACTTTTATAAAAAATATTAAGTTATAAGTTTTACAGTTTAAGGCCATAAAAATGTCCCAACTAAGGTATCCAGAGAAAGATACCTTGACTCAAGAAAGGCCAATGGCATCTGGAGCACCTCTGTCAGCTGGGAAGGCATGTGGCTGGTAATCTGCTGGTCCTTTGGCTTCTGGTTTCAAACACATGCCCTGGGGGCATTTTCTTTCTGCATCTCCAAACATTTCTGTCCATGTCATCTCTCAGCTTTTTCCAAAATGGTTCCCTCTTATAGGACGCCAGTAAGCAGATTAAGACCTACCTTGAGTGGGTTGAAACACATTTCCATGTAACCCACCTAATCAAAAGGTCACACCCACAATTGGCTGGGTCACATCTCCACGGAAACAACTTAATCAAAAGGCTCCACCCTATACAATAGATCTGGCCCCACAGAACTGGGTGAGGACTGAAAGAATATGGCTTTTCTGGGGTATGCAACTGCCTCAACCAGCAGACCTATTATGAGCTGGGTGTTGTTAGACCCACCAAGCCATAAAGCTAGGTATGCACAGGAATATTCCATCATCAGACAGAAGTGGTTTGTTTATATGAGCAAGGGCTCAGGCTGGTCTTGAAGGCACAAGTAAGATACAGGAGGAAGTTGCTTAAATGTCCATGGATGCCACTCCTGCCACATTACCTTCTCTTTTCCAACCCACAACTATGGTCTCAGGGAGTTCTGTACAATCAGTTGACTGAAGATGAGAAAATGTAGGCCTGGTTTACAGATGGTTCTGCATGATATGCAGGTACCATCCACAAATGGACAGCGAGCAGCCCATTCCCTTTCTAGGACATCCCTGAAGGACAGTAGTGAGGGGTAATCCTCCAAGTGGGTGGAACTTGGAGCAGTGTATCTGGTTGTTCATTTGGCTTGAAGGAGAAATGGCTGTGGATTGTATACTAATTCATGGACTGTCACCAGTGGGTTGGTAGGATTGTCAGGACTTTGAAGAAACATGATTGGAAAATTGGTGACAAAGATGTCTGGGAAAGAAAAAGAGGTCTGGGGAAGAGGTATGTGGATAGATCTTTCAGAGTGGGCAAAAACATGAAGATATGTGTGTCCCACATGAATGCTCCTCAGAGACTTCAGCAGAGGAAGATCTTAACAATCAAGTGGCTAAGGTGATCCATTCTGTGGATACAAGTTGGCCTCTTTCTCCAGCCCCCCTGCCCTTGCTCAATGACTGATGAACAAAGTGGTTATCATATTAGGGATGAAGGTTTTGCATGAGCTCAGCAACATGGACTTCCACTCAGCAAGGCTGACCTGGCTACAGCCTTCTCTGAATGCCCAATCTGCCAGCAGCAGAAACTCACTCTTAATCCCCACTATAGAATCATTCCTCAAGGGAGCAGCCTGCTCCATGATGGCAAGTTTATTATATTGTGCCACTTTCATCATGGAAGGGGTAGCGATTTGTTATAACTGGAATAGACACATACTCTGGATATGGGTTTGCCTTATATGCAGTGTTTCTGCCAAACTTACTATCTGAGGACTTACAGAATGCCTTATCCACAATTATGGTATTCTACACAGCATTGCTTTTGATCAAGGAACCGCTTTACAGCAAATGAAGTGTGGAGATGGGCACATGTTCTTGGATTTCATTGGTCTTACCATGTTCTCCATCATCCTGAAGCAGCTAGATTGATAAAACTGTGGAATGGCCTTTTGAAGACTCAGTTATGGTGCCAACTAGGAGGTAATACCTTATAGGACTGGGGCATTGTTCTCCAGGAGGCTGTATATGCCCTGAATCAGCATCTACTTTATGGTGCTGTTTCTCCCATAGCCAGGATTCATGGATCCAGGAATCAGGGGCTGGAAATGGGAGTAGCACCACTCACTACTACATCTACTGATCCACTAGAAGAATTTTTGTTTCCTGTCCTTGTAACCTTAAGTTCTTCTGGTCTACAAGTCCTAGTTCTAAAAGGAGGAGTGCTTCTACCAGGACACTGTGATTATTTTGAACTGGAAGTTGACACTGTCACTTGGCCTCTTTGGGCTTCTCATGCCTCTGAACCAACAGGCAAGGAATGGGGTTACTGTACTGACTAGGGTAATTGATCCTGACTATCAAGAGGAAATAGGACTGCAATTACACAGTGGAGATAAAGAAGAGTTTACTGGAATACAGGAGATCCCCTGGGACATCTCTTTGTACTACCATGCCCTGTGATTAAAGTCAATGGAAAACTACAAAAGTGCAATCCACGCAGGACTACCAATGGCTCAAAAACCTCAGGAATAAAGGTCTGGGTCACCCCAGCAGACTAAGAACCTTCAGCAAGCTGAGGTGCTTGCTGAAGTTAAAGGGAACATAGAATGGGTAGAGAAAGAAGGGAGTGGTGAACATGGACTATAGCCATGTGACCAGTTAAAGAAGCAATGAATATTTCTTCCTTGTTGTGTTATGAGTATGTTTGTATATGTACATAAAGCCAGTGAATTTTTCTTCCCTATATTATGCCTTGTTCATATGACATAAGTTAGTTTCATGACATAGTATTTAAATTATAGAATATCAAGTTTAAGAATGAATATTACCCAAAGACTTGCACCCTTTTCTGGAGAGATTTAGGACACCTGAGTATTGCTAGAAAAAATGTATATCTATAATGGTTTTTTATTTAGAGAGTTAGTATGGTTTAAGGTGATGTGTAATGGCTGCCAATTTGGCAAGGGGTGGGTTGTAGTGGTTAGGTACATGTGTCAGCTTGGCCAAGTAATGGTGCCCAGTTGTTTGGCCAAACATGCACTGGCCTGATTGTTATTGTGAGGTCATTTCGTGGACTTAAATCATCAGTAAGTGATTGTATCTATGGCAGATTACATCTACAATCAACTGAGGAGATTGCCCTCAACAATCAGTTGAAGGCTTTAGAAGGATAAGTGATGATTTCAGCAGTCAAAAGAGAGATTTCCATCTCTACTTGAGCCAACCAGCTTCTTCTAGGGAATTCATCAAAAGCCTTCATCAGAGTTCCCAGTTTGCAGCCTACCCTACAAAATGTGGACTTGTGCATTCCCACAGTTGCATGAGACAGTTCTCATAAAATCTCATATTTACAGACATCTCCCATTGGTTTTGTATCCCTACAGAACCCTGACTAATACAATACTTAATGAAATTAGTGTGAAATTGATAAAGCAATTTGACGGTGATTGCAAACTTATACATGCTATCTATTCATATATTTCCAGAATGACTATGAGATCTGTGTATGTGTGTGTGTGTGCATGCGTGCATGCTGTGTATGTACTTTGTGGCACACTTCTCTTTATCTCATTGCAACATTACATTTGTGTATTTTAGGTATGATATGAGTCTTTTCCTGTTACGTAATTTAAGAAATCTGTCATGATCTGGAATACAGTTCTTAATATTTATTTTTTTCTGATTCTACATGATATATAAGAACATTATATAAATATGTATACAGTGTATATATATGTATTCTATATATACATATATAGTATGTATTCTATATGACATATAGAAATGCTATATAAATATATATAGTATATATGTATATATTGTATATATTGTACAGAGATCATATGCAATATACATTTAAGAAATTACACCATCATCAATTATAGTTTCTTTCCTTAACTGAAAGGAATCTGAGCAATATTTGAGTCCTGAAGATCTAACCACAAATTCAAACAGTTTTGAGGATTGGTCAGAGATATTTGAGATGTGCTTTCACCATATTTTACCCCAAATTTCTTGTCCCTGACATTAAACTTGAATTTTTCATTTGAGTATTTTAATAGCTTTGCAGGTTCTCCTTTCTTCATGGACCTTTAAGGTAAAACTAAAACATTAGCCTAAACTTACCTAAACTCACCTAACCGTACCATGCCTAGTTTTGTAGTATTTAAAGATTTCAAAAGTGGTCTTTTACATATTAATTTTAATTCTTCTTTGCTAGTCAGTTAATTTTAAATCTTGGAGATGATGGAATTCTTAAAATTATAGCAATCAGATATATGTTGCCTGCCTGTAACTCCTCACATGTCACATAGCTTTCTCTTCCTTGTATGAGAACCAGCAATAAAGCAGCAGCCTATCTTTATCTGAATACCATCTTGCTTATTATCTGGTATATGGAAAAAATGTTAAGTGGCAAATATATATGGATCTCGGTTGCTTATAGAAGACAGAAAAAATTGCAAATAAAAGTGTTTTCCTCTGCTAATGTTGGCTGAAGAAGTGCTCCACGTGTTGCATATTTATCAGTGTGGACATACTGGAGAGAAATGGTCTCCATGTTTGCACTTTAGGGATAAGGTAAATGTGTCAGTGATGAAGGGGCTGTTATTCTCCGCCAAACCATCAATTGGTCATTGTGCTGAGGGCAGCTGAGTCACTGAGCATCTTCTGATCTTAACTGCATGTACCAGCTGGTCCTGAACACTGAGGTTGTTGTTACTTAAATCACATTTGTGACTTCCTGGTGCTCCCCATTCAAGGACATCAGCTACATGATGAATTCTGTGCTTGTGGTTATGTAACCTTTTGTTAGGCACCCTTTGAGCATAGTTGTAAAGAAAATGGATGATTATTCATCACTTTTCTATCTAATATGTTCGAGGATCTTTATACTTAAGGCTGTGACTTCAGCGGTTGAACCTATTATTTCTTCACAATGTATAGTTTTCGTCTAAATGTGGCATTTTAATCTTTCCTGTTAATTCCAGTCACAAAGAAAACAAAATGTTTTGGTGCCATATGACAATAAGAGAAACAAATTCACTATGTTAGTACTGTGCTAGGTTTATATATTGCATATAGTCAGACAACACTCAACAAATATTTATTGAACAACTACTACAAATCAGGCACTCTGCTAAGAGCTGGGAATATAGCAAAATGGAAATGATCTATGACACAGGCATGCATTCTCACCTATGTGCTATGTCTCCTAGTAATCTCACAAAACAGATACTATTGTCATTTTAATTTTACAAATGATATAACTTAGACTCAGAGAAGTTGAGACAAGTAAATTGTCTCAAAAAAGCAAAACTAATAGGTAGTAGGCTGGCATTTTAATCCAGATGACTGTACTCCTGAGACAGAGCTTTCCCTCCTAGTTTACACTGACTAAACATGCAGTCTCCCAGCTACGTGAATGGTGTTAAGAAAATACAAAGCAGTTGGTTAACTTTGATGAAATAAATTTTAAAAGTAGATCTTAGGGTATTCAGATCCTCAGAAACATTAGACTAAATATGATTGTACAGCACTGAAAATTCTAAAGAAGTCTATGATAGTATCATTTTATTAGATTACATGATATTTGAAAGAGTAATACATTAATACATAAAAGATAAAATATAATTATAGATAAAGTTGTTGATGAAGCATAGGTGGCCTAAAAATGGTTATAAGTTTAGTACCCAATTCCAGCCAATAAAATAAATAAAAAATAAAATAACAAATAAAAATGGGTATGATCTTTTTGAAATATTTACTGATACATTAAAAAATTTTTAAAAACAAGTGAAGCTAAATTTTAAAATGTGTTTTAGCTAGGCCACTATACCCCCAAATTACCACTTTGACATATGTCAATAAGAAATAATTAACAAGACATTTTGCATTCCGCTTTTTTGAAAATTTTTCAAAATCCGGTGTTTATTTGACACAATACATCTCAAATCAGATGGTAGGTATTCAACTGAAATATCTGTTTTTAGATTTCGTTGAGTTTATAGTTGAAAAAATAGATTCACATACCCAGTTTGTTCCAAGCATACTTAAAATTTTCTAATATTAGTTTTGGAAGTTATATTAAAATTAATTAAAAGAAAATAAAATTTAAAACTCAGTACTTCAGTTAAAATAGCCATATTTCAAGTGCTCAGTGGCCACAATAGCTGGGGCTGTCATATTGGATAGCGTAGCTCTGGTATTTCTCATCCATGGCTCAGTGCTTCATAGAAGGGCAGGACAATCAAATGAAAAAAAAAAGTGTTTCGCTTAAGGTTAATTGAGGCTCATTCTGTCAAAAAAAAGCACAGGAATTTCTAAATTCCAAACCTCCCTTTATATATCAAAAGAAAAATTTGAGATCTGAATATTTTTTTATATGCTAATAATAGAGCACACAATACAGTATAAGTGATGCTACCACCAGCCTAGGAAAGGGGTGGAGAGTATTTTGGGTCTAGAAGATAGCAGGATTGGAGAAGCAGAAATATCAGAAGTGCAGATCTGAGCATCCCAGTGAACACTCTTAGTTAAGAAACCCTGAGAAAGGAATTGGTCACCAGATAATAGAAACCCAAGAGTTAAGAGGCTTATACCTCACTTCTGGTTTGAAACTGTGAAAAAACTCAATCTTTCAATGCACTCATCTAGTAGGTAGTTCAAATGGCAGAGAATGTGACTGTAATGGGAGCTGGAGAACTTTTAGCAGAATCTGGAGGACAGAAAGCCCACTCAGGGATGGAAGGAAGATTGTGGAGATTCTGAGGATCTTTAATGTTGTGAGAGCCTAGATGGACCAAGTCAGCATGGGAGCTACAAGGGCATTAGCAGTGGATGCCTGAAGGGCACCAGTGGCCCAATGGAGGCTGGTCAACAGTTTCTGTCCTTACAGAGAGAACACTGTAAGACTACCTCGTGGCTGCTCTGAGCTTGCCTCCCCACTCTACCATCAGGTCATGCAGACCTCCGACTAGACCCTGGTGACATTTTGGCCTGAAGAGGGAAGGGTGAGAAACAGAACAACTGAGAATTTGTTCAACATTATCCCCTCCTCCATCCCATTCCTATTCAGGCAGGATAGGTCCTCGTGAGAAAATTTAGCTCAATTGAAAAATAAAGTAGCTTCATGCTTTACACGATCTATAGTGTAGTATATAAAATGTATGACTTCAGTATACCACTGCATATTGTGGTATTTATTGCCCTGAAAAGTATAAATTATGTGAACACGTATCTGCCTGGTTCAAAGTCCATGGTCTTTCCGCCATCATATTGCCTCAATACCAGACATCTTTGTATTATTACTGGGAAAATTTATGGATGTGGATTTGGATTTTGGAGGCAACATAGTCCTCATCTGGCTGTGCTGCTATGGCACATTTGAGTTCCAAAGGCCTTCATGCATTTCATGCTTCCTTTACTTTCAGTCCATGCTAGTACTACTAGCACTGATACAAAGTATTCAACACCTTTGAGGGTCTCCTGTACCTGTCATGAGAATTCGCTCCTTTAGGCAAGAGGCTCCTCCACAGACCTTTCCTAGATAATTCCATCTCTGTTTTTGGCTTTTGCTGAGATGGCTAAATGAAGACGTCCTTAAGCTTCCTAGATTTGCTTGAGGATATCTGTGAGTCACACTGTTAATATTTTTAAAGAGCCTTTTTTTGTGACTGAGCACTCTGATGTTTTTATCTTTCTCAAACTTTAGCAAAAGGTTGTGTAAGCATACTCTCAGCTTTTTCTCTAGAGCAAATTTTCCTGACAATCACTTAATTTTGTCATCTTTTCAAAGTGTTAGGCCAAGAATCTGCTAAACCATCAAGTTCTGGTTCCTTTTTGTTTAACAGTTCTGTCCTCTCACATTAAGTAGCACGTTGAAACCAGGCCATGCCTCATCACTTTGCCAGGATATCTTCTCATTATCCTGGTTCATCATTTACAAGTCCTGTTTTCTACCTAACTGCGCTTCAACAATCTCACTAAGTTGTCTGCACTACATAACATGGATCCTTTTTCTTACAGTTTCCTATAACATGTTGCTAATTTTTTTCTGAGCCCTCACCAGCAGTGCCTTTAAGGTCCATCTTTATATTAACAGTCGCCTCATGATGATTTAGAAATATTCTGATGTTCCTCACTTCCTTCTGTGTCTCCACTAGCAGGTTCATGAACTTCCGCATATCTGACCCCTCTCTGTTCCATGACAATCCAGGCTTTTACCATCATGCACCTCAGAATGCTTCTAGTCTCTGCCCATTGGCTAATTCCAAAGCCATTTCCACATTTTCTTGGAATTTGTTAAAGCAGCACCCCACTACCAGGTACCAAAATCTGTATTAGTTTTCTATTGCTACCATAACAAACTATCACAAACTTAGTAATGAGAAACAATACATATTTATTATTTTACAGTTCTTTAGGTCAGATGTCCAACACAGGTCCCACTGGGTAAAGTAAAGGTACCAGCAGGGCTGTGTTCCTTCCTGGAGGCTCTAGGGAAAATCGGTTTCCTTGCATTTTCTAGGAGCTTCCTGCCTCTCTTGGCTTGTGCCCCCTTCTTCCATCTTCAAAGTCAGTAGCACAGCCTCTTCAAATCTCTCTCACCACAAATGAGAGGGGTTCTCCTCTTCTATAAAGTCACGTGATAAAATTGGGCCCACTTGGATAATTCAACATAATCTCCCCATTTCGAGGTTGTTTAAAGTGTGAGGCTGCTGATAACAGATACCATGAAATGGGTTGGTTTTAAATAATGGTAATTTATTAGCTTACAGTTGGGGCCATGAAAATGTCCAAATCAAGGCATCATCAAGGCAGTGCTGTCTTCCTGAAAGCCGACAGCTGGCAATCTTGTTCCTCTGCCGCATGGCAGTGCACATGGTGGCATCTGCTGTTCTCTCCCTTCTCTTCTGTATTTCACTGATTTCAGCTTCTTGTTTCTGTGGCTTTCTCTCTCTTGGTCTGACATTAATTCTCTTATAAAAGACTCCAGTAAGCGGATTAATACCTTCCCTGGGGCATGCCAGAAATCCTACTTAAAATAGGTTTTACACCCGTAGGAATGTTATTAGCTTTAAGAACATAATTTTCTGGGTACATACAGTTCCAAACCACCATGGAGATCCTTACCATTAATCACATAGGCAAAGTCTCTTGCCATGCAAGGTAGCTTATTCATAGGTTACAGGGACTAAGAGATGGATATCTTAACGGGAACATTATTCTTTTACCACAAGAGTTTTAACTCTGTAGCAGGTACTGATCTAGGCAATTTGAGACAAGAAGGAGATGAACAATACACAAGTAACCAAATGAATATATGCAAGGTAATTTCAAATAATGATAAGTACTTTAAAGACAATAAAAGACTTCAAAAATATACTTTTCCCCCAGCATATACATAATTCACTACTTCACTCATTCAGTAATTACTAGACAACTGCTATGTGGAAGTACTGTTCTATGCATTTGAAATAGAACTCTGAATAGACAAAGGTGGTTCCATTCTAAAGGAGTATTCCAGTAGAAGGGACAGAAAAACATATATACACACAAATGGAGAACACAACTTTAGATAGTGATGAATGCTGTGAAGAAAATACTCTGCCCTCTCTCCCTTGTATCACTTTTCATCTATTCATTCTTTTATTCATTAAGCCTTTGTTGAGTGCCTACTATGTGTCAATCAAGGTGCTAAGTACATGCTTACAGTGATAAGCAAGACATGTTTTCTACTGCTTCACTCCTACTGAAGGAAACAACCCAAATAAGTAATAATGTCATTATTATAATTGTTCAAGAGGATGAACAAGGTGCTTTGAGAGCACATAACAGGAGTGCCTTTGACACATCTGTGCCTAGGACACCTTTCTCCCACCATTTTCCTTTTGCCCAGAATTCTTATATGCATCCTTCAAGATCAAACCTTAGATGTCTTTTCTTTGAAGAAATACAGTATCTGGTGCATGACATGAAACAAACATTTGTGTATTTGATTTTCATTTATATATTGTGTTTTCAACTTGCAGAGAAATGCATGCTATTAGAACAACAGAGCCAATTTACTCACAGAATAATATGGGTATTTGTGATTATATTTTAGTAAAAGTGAACAGGGAAGCAAAACTTCTGTATATGCGTATTAATTCTTATATGTGTTTGAATCAGCAAGGAGAAAAGAGTAGAAGAATATACACCAGGCTGTAAATGGAACAGTTTTGGCTTTTTGCATCTTGTGCTAATAGATATTTTTGGAATGAATGTAAAAGAAATGCCAACAATGGTTAAATTTCTTGGCCTGTAAGGTAATGTGCATCCACTGACCCTTGAGGACAGAGTGGATACCATCCTGCCCAAATCACATAACCTCTTGTTTGTGTTTTATTTTAGCAACACTTTGACATCTGGTTAATCTAGATGGTTTTGTAAGTGAATTAAAAACCAAGAAAGCATAAATAATCAATTCCTGTTCTGTATCCAACTTGCTTAGTAGATTCTTATGCCATAATTTCCTTTCTTGCAAATTAGGAATAATAGACTTAGTGTAAGAATAACACAATTAGACTGGTTAAAAGGCACTTATATTCATGAAGTACAAAATGGTTGCTGAGTATAAGTGAAAACTTTCTAATTTTTCTTTGGTGATATCTATGCCAACTGATTATGCTCCAGAAAATCTTTGCATAATAAAGCACTGCTGTATTCCACCTGAAAATTGAATGTGGTTGATTGAACAAATGTCACCCTTCTTCCATAACCCTTGAAATTTAATCTCTTAAATTTTGTCCCTGATATTAATTGGGGTTTGGTTGAAGAAGAGCCAAATCCCAGGCAATTCTTAATCTAGAACTTTCTTATGAATTTGCAAAGCAGCCAATAAAAGACTATCTTTGGATTCTTTAAAGACCATCCTTGAGTCATCAGGACATCATAGGAATCAACTGAATATTCAAGAGAAATGTAAAAGGGTCGTGACCCACATGTTAATATGCATCTATACAACTTGGACAAGAAAGGGCTAGATTTTATCTGAGATGGCCTTTTGGGATAAAGGGGAAGACAGACATTCTACAAAGCCATATAGTATCTGTAGGATGTTTTCTTCATGACCATGCTTAGATTGTTCCTACTGTCCCCAAATAGCAGAGCATAGATGCAGCCTCAACCCCATGGTACTACTGTGGACTTCTTTCTCTTTTCTTTAATTCCAACTCTCTTGCATTCAGTTATATTCAGCTTATGTCAGTTGGCTATTTCCTCTAAATAAGAAATCAGTGAGAAAGATGAAATGAAGATTCAGAGTTACCCAAGTGTTCTCTCCCTCCTTCCCATTTGCATCTCTCCTTCCTCTCCAGTACCACCCCCAATTGTTAAGTTGTGCATCCTCCATAATGAACTTTATATTGATTCATTTTTTCATCTATAAAATGAAGGTAGTAATAAAGTCTAGCTTGTAATGTTGTTCTGAGCATTTAATGAGATAATTAATGTAATATGCTTGGAACATTGCCTATAACATAGCGTACACACAATAAATGACAGCTCTAACTAATACTAAAATATTAATACTATTTCATATTAGCTTACATCTATTTTGTATTAATAGAGATAGGATATCATTAGGATTCTGACACATGAATAAATACAATGATAAGGAACCCTTTATTAGTCACCTGTGTTAAAGAAAATCTCACAAGCAGCGTAAATTTCACTCCCTATTCATATGCACTAGTCGTATCAGGAATTACTCTATTAAATGCATCACTGGAATCCTGAAGTGGTATGGTATCATTGCCTTGTTATTCATATGGGCAGAGCTCTTTAACATATTCTCTCAGGATGGCAAAACATAATTTTCTCCTTCTCATCTCTTTCCTTCTCTTCAGGCATACTTATCCTTCAGAATGGAAATGACTGTGCTTTTCTGAGCATAGGCTTAGAAGACACAGATATAGTCTGAAGTTTACAGCTCAAGAAGGAGAGAACTCAGCTTCTTCTTCTTTTCTTTTTTCTCCAAAGCATTAGGATTTGGGATAGATTGCAAAGGGCTAAAATTGGTATACAGAGAAGTCTTGTATTACGTGAAATAATTAAATATTCATATAAGCACTTCT
>PVIY010007365.1:64134-82488 GCA_004026745.1 Myrmecophaga tridactyla | reverse complement strand
CTTTCTTTCTTCCTTTCTTTCTTCCTTCCTTCCTTCCTTCCTTCCTTCCTTCCTTCCTTCCTTCCTTCCTTCCTTCCTTCCTTCCTTCTTTCCTTCCTCCCTCTCTCTCTCTTTCTTTCTTTTTTCCATCTATCTCTCTATCTATCTACCTAACCTTTCTATGAATGTATTGCAACATCGTTGCCATCATGGCCTTTATCATCATTACCATCATCATCATTATCAACCAATGTTTGGTAATCAGGTGCTGAATAAATGAATAGAAGAAAAAAGATAAATTAATATTCAAAGGTCTCAATTTCACAGCTTGACACACCAAATCAGAATCCATGGCTGTCCCCCACACTGGGCAAACCTGGTTCCAGAGGTCTTCCTGCTGGCGTCCTTCATAGGGGAGGGTGGATTGAAGTGCCAGCAAGATGTTCTTTGTGGGACCTCAGAGATGGTACAAATCCAAGAAGAGCATTGCAAGGAAAAAGTTCATACCTTGACTTCAACTTTCCAGTGTAAGAGGGAACCCAAAGGCTCAGCCAGGCTCCAAGCCTAATTCTGACCTGAGGCAGAAATAGGAAAATCATTCCTACCTAACATCTGATCTTGATCTTGAACCCATGTTTGGATGACTTTGGAGAGTTTTCTGAACTCACTCCTTCATCTCTCCATAGTCATCCTGACTCCTCCTTGTAGGACACAGTTGCTCTGAGAAGCCTTCTTTGATGTCTCTGCCCAGGTTGGCCGAAGTGCTCCCATTTTTGCCCTCATAACACTGTGTTCATTCTTCCAGAAAATGGTTTGCATTACTTTGAAATGTGCGTTTCCATGTTTGCCTGCACCCTTAGAGACTGGGGACCTTGAGCCGGGACACTGTACATGGCCCTTTTCCCAGCACTAAGCCCAGGGCCTGGTGCTTAAGAGACGATGAAGGACCATTAGTGGGATTGGCAGCAGTCGGCATCAGGCATGCAGGGAATGTCCCCGGATGGTGCTGGTGACGTTGATGATAATCCTATACCAGTACAGCCAATAAGCCTTGGCCAAACTTAATTGGAAGCATCCACACTGAAGCCATCTTGGGAAAACAAAACAGGAAAGAGCACCGAGCACCTGGCCTGTGGAGGAATGCAGTGAGTGAGTATAAGTTTGGCATCTCTCTGCAGGGCAGCCTGGGGGGAGCTGGTGCCACCTCCACCACCAGAATCCAACTACTGGCAGATGTTCACATGTGCATCTGTGTGCTGGGAAAATCACCACCATTCTGGGCCTCTTCAGAGCCATTTGCAAACAGATCACACTCAAAGTGCCATATTCTAATAGAGCTGGGAGCAAGTCCACAGTTTAACGTAAGGGCAATGTGTTTCCTTTTTTCTGCTTTCCCTCCTCTGTAAAACTCACCGCTGATTCAAATCAGACATATATGAAGCTCTGGGGCCTAGCAAACATGGGGGACATAAAGCTTGCAGAAAATTATTTAAACAGGAAAGTCAGCAAGCTTTCCAGCAGGTTTTCCAAGTTTTAGGCATTCTGCAGTTTGTGCATCTATCTAGAGTAAGATACCACATTTGAATTCCAAATGACCTGGAAGGAACCCTAAATGAAGAGGAGTGTGGGCCTTCAAAGCCCCAGCTCCACTCAAAGGGGTAAGTAAAACAGAGAAAACCAAAAGGCAGATAAAGAGGAAATCAAGGCAAGGCCAAACTGAGATCTCAATTCTGCCCCGTGAACAAAGAGGGTAACCAGAGGCTATGTGGGGTGCCCTGGCCTCCTGCCACAGACCATGCAAGAGGCAGACCAGGAGGCTGTGATCTCAGAGAGCTCTTGGCTGCACTCAAGAATGCCTGGCGTGCAGCACAGTTTTGTAAGAGGAATAAATGTTCAGCCTCATCACTTTCTCTTTTCCTTCCTCTGCTCTAAATGAGTCTTCCTGATATTATTAGAAATGATCTAACTATTTCACCACTTGTTTCAACTAAACGAATGTCAACTCACCCTCATACTTCCTTACTCACGAACAGGGAGAATGTAACTCCCAGTAGACTAAACCCTGTGGCGTCCCTCTACTGAAGCAAGCATTCTGCTGGGAGCTCAATTGCCACCAGAAGGAACCAGGAAGCACAGAGTACTAGGCAAGGGAATTAGCCCCTAATGACTGGGTTTTGTGGCTGCTGGACCTCGGTTCTGGGGTGCGTAAGGATTGCCTGGGGGTTCTTCAGATGGATGTTTCCTGTACCCTAGATCAGAGCCTCTGACCCAGGAGGTCAGAGATGGTTTTCCAGAACCTTCACTCTAGGTATCCGGATGCAAAGGGTTCAAAAGCCCCTCATCACCCTCAAGGGTTAGAGAGGCAGGACTAGAAGCACATGGACACTCGTGTTCTCCATGGACGTCTCCTCTCATCTAGACAGCCTAGCACAGCTACTGAGCTCTTCCGCCAGCCCAGCAGCCCCAGACCTCCCCTTGGAATGAATACACACCAGACCCCAGGTCAGAGCCTACCTTTGGGTGGGATCTGAGGGATACCCTACAGACATGTTCTGAATCACCATGGATTATGGCTTTTCCTACTTTCAGAGGCAGGTCTGATGCCCAGGGTGTATCTGCAGTCCCATGTTATCCTGCCAGGAGGTGGCTAAGGCTTAACCCCTGGTGGGCGAGAGACCCTTCAGAGCAGGAACCCAGCAACCAGCTCCTGTGCGAGCGTCCAAGGCATGACGCACAGCAGAGAGCAGGTAGGTATTCACAGGCTTGGCACGTTGAACTTGGCCTCTGTTTCCTTCTCTCAGGGAGTAGTGATGGGCTAAATAGGTTTTCTGAGAGCAGCATGTGCATCAGCTGGGATATGATGGTACTTCGGAGTAATTGCCCTAGAAATACAGAGCCAGGAGACAGAGCCATTATCCCCACGTGTTCAACTGTTGAGCCACAAATCTCGGAGAGATGGCGGTGTCATGGAATACACCCCTTTGCCCAAAGTAAAGATTAATTCAGGGTCTTCAAAGGATCAAGCAATGTTTTATACTTAATGCCTTTTAATCAGTGGGTCCAATAATACTCTGTATGAAGAGATTTATAATGCCTCATAATTCCAGTTGATTCAGCTCAAAATAATATTCTTCACTGAATCGAAGAGACCTCCCCAGCATAGCCCAGAGAGAAAGCCAAGACATGAGTACCGTAAATGATCTTACTGGGTTATGAAAGGAAAATATCAAATCGCATTAAAGATGTCAAACTATTTTACATGTGATTATCGCTGTTCTGGTATCACTGGTACATATAAGAGGAGCTCGTGATTTACAAATAGCAGTTCTACTTATCCTAGAACTTACAAAAATTCCATGAAATGACAATCATAGACTCATTAAATGACTCAGACTGAGTCATTAGGCAGCTTACCTCCACGTTCAAGCTCTGATGTATGGACTGACCTGAAATCTTATGAACATTCCACCAAATTTCACTACCCCATTGTCATTTCATAACCATAACTTCCTAGAATGCCAAACTAGGGAAAGAGCCCACAAATAATGGTGTAAATATTTAATTAAAAGTAATTTATGCAAATTCTTTAAAAATTTACACTGTAGAGTGGACTACACAACTAAGGAAGTCTTCTTCTCACCCCAATCCTCAAACTTCAGATACAGCAAACATGAAGCATATGCAAATCTATTTGGGTGTGTGTGCATGTGTATATTTACACAAATGGAGTATATTATGTATTTTCTAGTGCATCTTGCTTTTCTCCATTAAAAATACAACTTGTTCTATATCAAGACATATAGCTATTCCTCATACTTTTTAATGTTTGCTTTTATTCTATTTTATGTCCTTTGTGGACAATTACTTTTTCTACTCTTTCATTACTATTAAAATTAACATGCTTGTACAGAATTTCTGGGTCGAAAGGTATTTAGATAATAACCAAATCTCTCCCCAAAAGGCAGCACAAGTTTATACCTTCACTAAGAGTAAACCAAATTACCATTTTTACTCACCTTCTCCAGCACAGTCTTGTGATTTTAAAAATCACATTAGTAATCTAATAGATGAAGACGGTAGCTCATTTTAATTTGCATTTCTTTAATGAAGAGTGAAGTTGAGGTTTTTACCCAAAGTGTAAAGGTCATTTATAGTTCTTTGACAATGAAATGTTTATTCATGGTCTTGCTCAATTTTATATTGAAAAAGGACATTTTCCAGTTGACTTGTCTTCAGGTCTCAAGGAGGAAGAACTACTTTTCTTGTAATTTGTGGCAAAACTTCTCACCCCCAACTTGTTATTTGTTTTTTTGATTTGGATTATGTTTCATGATCCATAAATATGGGTATGTGCATGTGAATATATTTATTTATATATGTATTTGGGTGTGTGTATGTGGGTTTATGAAATTGTGGTTTTCTTTCTTGCTTAGTAAGCTCTTTCTCACTCTGAAATCACATAAAATTCTCTGAAGTTTTTTCTGAATATTTTTAAAATTTGAGCTTTGCACCTTTTCCTTGATCTATCTTGAATATGAATTGATGTATAAAGAATAAGATGGTAGACCAGAGTGAGACTTGTAAAAATGAATGGCTCTTTGTTTCAGTAAGGATTCAAATGTAATCGGTCTTTACAGAATTTAAATAAATGTCGCCTTTACCATGTACTACTTAGATGTAGTAGTCCATTCGTCTATTTATTTTCCCATTCTTGTCTATTCTTCACTAAGTATCACAGCAGTTAAATTACTCTAGCTTTATAATACCTGTAATAACTGATCATTTTTATTCATATAGATAATGTTTATTCATATAGATTTGTATGTAGTCTGTTTGATTTATTCTTAATTATTTTGGTTGTTGTTGAAACTGTAATGGGATCTTTTTTCCCATTAGTTATATACAAAAATCAACTTCCATTTAAGGCAAATAAAAATATTCCTTATAGTATGTGATCTGCAATGTATGGCATACAGTGAAAAAATTACTAGACAGGGCAGGAAAATTTGTCCACAATTAAGAGAAAAATTCACCAATTTTGGAATTAAGAGAGACAGACTTTCAAAAAACTAATAAAATATTTTGCATAATTTAAAGGCAAATATTTGCATGAAGAATTAACAGAGGATGAATCTTAGCAGAGAAATGGAAACTACCAAAATGACAAAGGAAAATTCTAAAAAAGAAAAGTAAACAGATTCAAAATGCACAATAATAATTCCCTAGAAGTAAAAGAAAAGAAAAACACTCCTAGGAACATCATAGTAAAACTTTTGAAAACCCAAAGATAAATAGAGAAATAGTGAAAGCAGCCAGAGAAAAATAACATATTAAAATACAGAGGACAACAATTAATGGCAACTCACTTTTCATTACAAAAGCAAAAAAGAGGCCAAAAGATAAAATAAAAAAACATCTTTAATATGATGCATTAATGTACTAAAAATTAAAATCTGTTAACCCTTATTTCTTATCTACTAAATGTATTTTTCAAAAACTAAAATAAAGATGTTTTCAGAGATGTGAAACCTAAGGAAGTTTGTTGCCAGCATACCTGTAATAAAAGAAAATAAAGGAAATTATTCAGGTTGAATGGGAATGATATCAGATGAAGTTTGTTTATAGAAGAAGCACATATGTTTCTCTCCATGTAATAGAACAAAAATGACTAGATAATAAATCAGCAGATTTGTAAAAAGATCTGCGCCACTCCATCAGCCCCCCCAACATAACTGACACTGTCCTACACCCAACAATCACAGAACAGTCACCTCGAGCATCCAGGAAATGGTCACCAAGAGGTACTATATTTTGAGACATTAAAGAAAAAGTCCTAATAACCTTCAAAAGTTTGAACTCTCACAGTATACATCCTCTAGCTAAAATTGAATTAAATTTAAAATCCATAGCAAGATATTTAGAAAAAGCACTGATTCATAAATTAAATCACACACTTAAAAACATTGGACAAGGAAAACAGCATAAGAAAATCAGATAATATTTTGAACTAAATGGTAATCAAAACAAGCATGCCAATACTTGTGGTATTCAGCAAAAGTAATGCTAAATGAAAATATATAGCTTTCCTTGTCGCGTCTATAACAAAATAAAATAGGGTTAAACTCAATAATATTATTTTACATCTTAAAAAGCTAGAAAATAAGGAGCAAATGAACCCAAAAATTACTTGCAGAAGGGAAAAGTAAAAATCAGAGAAATTAATGAAATAAAAAAGCAAATGACAGAGAAAATAACAAAGGTAAATTTGATTATTTGAAAATGCTAATAAAATCAGTAAATTCCAAGCAAGAAATAATCAGGGGGGAAAAACTAAGACAGTGTCATGGTTAGGTTCATGTGTCAACGTGGCCAAGTGGTGGTACCTGTTTGTCTGGTTGGGCAAGTGCTGGCCTGTCTGTTGCAATGATGACATTTCATAGAATTAAATCATGATCATGTCAGCTGCACCCACAGCTGATTCCATTTGTAATCAACCAAAGGGGAGTGTCTTCTGCAATGAGTGATGCTAAATCTAATCAAGGGAAGCCTTTTAAGAAGGATTCAGAAGAGGCAGGCTCTATTCCTGCTTCGGCTGGTGAGCCTCTCCTGTGGAGTTCATCCAGACCTTCCATCGGAATCATCACCTTCACAGCCTGCCCTGCGGATTTTGGATCTGCATTCCCGCGGTCACGTGAGACACTTTTATAGATTTTATATTTGCGAGTGTTCCTTGTTGATTCTGTTTCTCTAGAGAATCCTAACTCATACAGACAGTATAACTCTCAGCATTGTGATTGAACGAGAAGATACCCACACTAACCCTACAGCCCTTGAAATGGTAATACAGGAAGGCCGTGAAGAACTTTATGCCAAAATATTAGAAGAAATGAACAAATTTCTTAAGAACATCAACTGAGAGAAGTAGAATCTGAATATAATCTGAAGTTGAAAATCTCAATAGTCCTATATTGGTTAAAACAATTAAATTGACTGTGAATCCCCTGCCATCCGCCCCGTCACATGCACACACAGTCTGGATGCGCTCAGCGATGCATTGAGTCAAACATTTAAGAACAAAGTAATTCCATTCATAAACAAACCGAGAAAATAAAATAAGAAGTAGCACTTCTCAACTTGTTTTTTGAGGCCAACATAACTCTGAAACCAAAAATTATAAAATACTTTATAAAAACATAAATTGAAAACTAGTATTCTTCATAAAATAGATGCAAAACTGTTCACCAAAAATTTAAAAATAAAAGTCAGCAATATTTTAAAAATATAATGACTCTTAATCAAATGATATTTATCCTAAGAATACAAAGTTGATTTAAAATATGAAAATCAATCAAGGTGATTCACCACATGAACAAAAGAAAGGGGAAAATCACCTGTTCAACTCAACAGATTCCCAAAAACATTGCACGGAATACAGAACTAAGTCGTGATAAGAACAAAAAACCTTTTATCAAACCACAAAATAAATGGAATTTGATCATTCTGAGAAAGGCCATATGTAAGAGCATCTAATGGTGAAATGTCCAATGTTTTCCCTCTAAGACTGGTATATAGCAAAGGTATCTGCTCTTATCACTTCAATTCAATACAGCAATAAAGCAAAAAAAAGTAAAAAAATCATGAAGTTTGGAAAGAAAGGAGTACAACTATTTTTATTGTCAAATAAAATGATTGTATACATAGCAAACCCTGGAGAATCTACAAAAACACTACTTGAGCTAGTAAGTGAACTGAGCAAAGTAACAGGATGAGGTAAATATTAAAAATTCAATTGTAGTTATATTTATACTAGTGGCATACTAATGGAAAATGAAATGTAAGAAATAGCTCCATCTACAGCAGCATCGAAATATGAAATATTTCAGAATTAATTTGATAAAAGTAATGCTAGGCATTTATATTAAAAACTGAAAAAAAATTTCTGAGGAAAATCAAAGATGATTAACTAAATGGAGAGATAAATAGAATTCATGGATTGGAAAACTCAATATTATGATGTCAATTCTCCCCCCAAATGATATATAGATTCAATTCAATTCCAATCAAAATCTCAGCAAACATTTTTTAAAAACTAAAAAGCTGATTCTAAAATTTATATGGCAATCTAAAGAACTTAGGATAGCTGAAACCAACTTAAAGAAAAACAGATTTGAAAATTTTCAGTACCCAGTTTTAAAACTCGCTATATGCTACAGTTATCAAGATGGTGTATTTTGGGCATAAGGGTAGACAAACAGAGCAACGGAGCAAATGGGACCAGAAGTAGTGCCATATATATATATATATACAGTCAAATGATTTTTGATAAAGCCCTAAGGTTTCTTGAGCTAGTAAACAGTCTTTTCATCTAGTAAACTGCTCGAACAACTGGATAACCATAAGAAAAAACAAACCTTCCTCCCTACTTCACATACCAAATAAAAAGTAATTTAAAATGGATCAGAGATCTAACCATAAAAACTAAATCCATAAAAATATCTATGAAACTTCAGGCCAGACCAAGGTTTAGTGAGGAGAGCACAGAAGACACTACTAGGAAAAAAAATCTTAAATTTGACATCATCCAAATTAACACCTTCTGCTTATCAAAATAAACTATTAAGTAAAAGAAAAGGCAAGCTAGGAAAAACTATTCACAATACATATATGGGTCAGAGGCCTTGTACATTGAGTATATAGAGAACTCCTGAAATTTAATAATAAAGGCAAATAGCCCACTTTTTAAAGTGGGCAAAAGACTTGAAGTAGACCCTTGACAAGAGAAGGTATAGGAATGGCCGATAAGCACAAGAAAATGTGCTCAACGCCTTTAGTCATCAGGGTACTAAATATTACATTCTCATGAAATACAATACCACACCCATTAGAACTGCCAAAATTTTTAAAAAGTCATTAAATGTTGACGAGGCTGTGGAGTGACTAGACTGTGAGTTACACTTGGCTGATGGGAGCACAGGATGACACAATTTTTTAAAATGATGCAAGTGCTTTGGAAAACCTTTTGCCCGTATCTTATAAAGTTATGCATATATTTGCCTTACAGCCTAGAAGCTCTGCTCCTCAGTATTTACCAAAGAGAAATGAAAATAGGTGGCCACAAAAGACCATCACATGTAGTTTATAGCAGTTTTATTCATAATTGTCAAAGCCTGGAAGCTTCTCAAACGTCCGTCAGCTAAGAAATATTTTCACAGTGAAATGCTACTCAGCATTTAAAAAGAGTAGAGCAGTATATAACCACATGGATGAGACTCTGAAATATTATGTTGAGTGATAGAAGATAAGCACAAAAGAGAATGCACTGAGTGATTCTATTGACATGGTGTTAAGGAACAGATATAAATTAATCAATAGTAACAGAAATTAAACAGCAGTTTCCTATGGGCGTGAGAATTAACCAAATGGAAGCCTGAGAGAACCTCAGGGGTGATGGAAAATTCAAGATTCGGGTTTTGATTACACAGATACACACATAGTTCAAAACATGTCACATTGTACACCTAAGAACTTTGTATTCAACAGTTTTACTTCAACTAAAAAAATATTGGACATCCTTGCTTTATCATTGTTTTACCATTCTGCCTGAAACTTGCATTCTTCGTGTGTCTTAAATAGGAAACTTATTAAGGAAGCAACTATCTGTTTTGCTTGTTAATATTAGAAATTTAGTTATTTTTTTAACATTATGACAAAGACAGAAGGAAAGAGATTTGATTTGTTTTAAACAAAGTCTGGCATCATGCAATGCATGGGGTTTTGCTACATGCTTTATTTTTCCCCTAAGCATACATCATGGACATTCTTCCATATCAGCATAAATAAAACTTCTGAATTATTTTTCATTGAATATTATGGATCCATAAAAATGATTCAAAATATTATTGCATCTTCCCTTAAACAGTACTCCCTGCCCTTTTCTAGTCTCACTCTTTACGGTAAGGGGTATAGCCATGAGAAGCCCTTTGATTAGGGGGCATTGCCAAGTTTGCTCCAAAATGTCTATGAGCTAACCTGGCTACTCAGTATTCCTCAATGGTATGGGGTTGTTTAGCTGTGTACAAATGAATGGTTCTTCCAGTGCCCCTGGAATGCCTCAGAATGCTTGGACGTTTCAGAAGAAGCCCATGGTTCCACCTAAAACGGTGACCTTCGTACCAACAACTCTGAGCTGATTAGCAATGTAACAAGGCAGTCTGATTTAACACTGTCTAGCATACTGACGCGAATCACAAAGCAGTTCCTCAATATGTAGACATTGGGAGTTTCACATGAAGATTAATAATAAAAACATTTCTACTTTATTCCTCCCCATAGATACTTACCAACAACAAGAAAAAATCAATATATGTAGGAAATGAAGTAGCTATATCTTCAATAAAACCAATGACCCACGACTCCAGGTTACATATCTCTGGAGAATCGTCCCTTCCCACAATGCACCTGTCTCCATGAAAACTGGACATGCTCTGCCAACTCAGAGGCAGGTGACCCCAGCCTGGACACAGTGATTGGGTGAAAAGCAACTGCATGATCCAAGTGGTCCCCTGAGAGTCAGCACCCCATCTTTTGCTGGAACTGGGGTTCTTTCCATGATGGTTGCCAAACTGCTGACCATCGTTACCACATGGGAAAGCCAGACATGAAACCCTGAGCATGAAGGCAGGCAGGACAGAGACACAGGCTCTCGATGCTACCTATTCTCGAGCCTCTGGGTCCCAGTGTGATTTGAGTCAATGGCTGAGCCCAGGTGCCCACCTTGTGTGTGAGCTATTTTGCACTCCTTTACCTGTAGCTCAAGGTGCTCTGGTTAACATGGCCTCCAGGAAAAAGTTGAGTGTCTCATCACTTCTCATTTGCCACATTCAATGCTGAAGGACAGCAGACGTACATCCCCATAGTTTCTATCTATCAATGTCCAGGATGGGCATTTTAAAGCCAGTAAGGACTTGTTGGGACATAGCCTCTGTGACTTATTTTTGAGACAAAACAAGTCAAAATTAAACAAAAGGACTCACTAACAACTACATTCAATCCAGCAAGAGGTGGGCTTAATAAAGAACTCGGTCATGTACTAATGTGGGTGTGATGTTCTCAATCAATATCTTTTCCAATACTTCTGTATTTTTGAAACTAGAATTCTGTGGGATGCATGGATACAGAAGAGAATGTACTAGCTCTACGGTCCTTTCACTGATGACATTTGTGATAGAGTTTGAAGTCACACGACTTCAAACGTGGATCTAAGTTTGATCTAACATCCCATCAAATGTGGATCTAAGTTTCAGGGGTAAATTAACCTGGATTATTTAATCAGCACCTCTACACTATCAAAAGTTTGTATTTCCTTTTCTATTAAACAAGATACATAATAACATCCTAGGAAACCAGCATTGCGCATGCTGTGCTTAAGGAAATGCCAACCAAATATAATTCCCAAAGTTTCAGGTGCTGGGATCACAGTCCTGGAGGTGACATTAGCTCCCTGAGGTGGCACAGAGAGTGGTGGCTCCTCTCTGCAGAGTCTCCAGGAGAGGAAGTTACTGTTTCCACTTTCAAAGAAGGTTCCATGCTTGTGATACTTCGACTTTCAGTCCCCAAAGAATTTTCAATTAGTCAGAGTATCAATATAAAATGTGGTTTTATGTATCTGTGGAATGGTTGCCACATTTTCCCCTCGAAAGTCACTCCTTTCAAGGCCTTCAATTAATTGAAGAGAAAAAAGTGTTGATTTCCTTGATATAAATACCATATGCCTCACAGCCCATGCCTGGCTCCAAACAAATAGCTAAAGAAGGCTTGTGCCTCACAGTGCATTAAGCACATGGCCAGACAAAAAACACCAGTTTTCCAGGGACTTTCCTTTGTGCACAAAATCAGGGAATCTGGGTCATCTGAGAACATCAGCACCCAGCCCCTTCGCCCTGCTCTCCCAGCTCCACCCTGGCCCCAATCTCTGGGTTCATACTTGCTCGTTTCAGTCTCAGGCTGAGTTTAAGTTTTTACTCCGAATGTTTAAAGACCCCCAAAGCAAAGTGTACATGTTCTGAGATCTGGGAAAATCTTCCTCCTTGACATTAAACAGTTGTTCAAAAACGAGTGAATCCTAAATTCCATCCAGATCGAGTCTATTTCCTTTCCTTGCCATGTGATCCAGAAAGTAAAACATAGACAACTTTCCTGGGCTGGCTTTACACTTTGTATGCAACACTGTGGGAGAAAGGCCTGGGCCGGTCCTTGGAGAAGACCCAGTGGCCAAGAATCCCCAGGGGTGCGAGGGCTGGAAATGTGATGAATGAGCCAGCCAAGCGGCCTGCCTCCTCCTCAGCATATGTTTTTATACTCTCTTCCTAATATATTGCAGGATTATTGCAAAGGCGTGAACGGTCCTGGAACTCCTCCCCACCCCTTAAGTCCTAGCCAGCCCACCCCATGTTTCACTTGACACATAAACTCCTAGGGAAGATGAGGTCTGCACAGTTGCAATAAGGATGCCAAATTCTAACAATAAAGGTGCACCTGTACTTCATCTGTTGCTTTCAAAACAGCAACAACTTTCACATCTTTAAGGTGGGAAAAAAAGCTGAAAGCAGCTGAACATTTTATGGGTGAGTGATAGAACCAGAAAACAGAAGACTATGTCCACTTGCCCTTAGAACGGCATCAAGAGTTCTTTAAAAAATTGTTTCCTGGGGAAACACATCTGCCAAAACCTTTCCCATCTATTTTAATAAATATGGAAAATATCATCTTTATGTTTCTGATTTCTGAATAATCATTGCATCAAAATAGTGACCTAATGCTTCTTTTGAATTTCCAGAAGTCTTTTGAGCCTTTTTTATGGGTCAGTGAAGGTTTTCTTTTCCCCCTTCTCAGAGAAATAAGTTATATTTGTCCAAAGTTTAATGAACTCAAAAGTCCAAGAAATTGGAGTTCTGTTTAAAGTTGCATGCAGTCCTGCTGGTTCACACTAGAAAGCCTACAGGGGAAGGAAGAAGATGTGAGTATCAGGTTGCATGCCCCCAAATCTACAAAAGCTAACTGTTCAGAATCTCTGCCAAGAGATTAAGGTGACTTCTGACATGAGGAGTCAGCCCTAAGTTTGTTCTTTTTCAATGCACCTTGCAAAGGGAAAGCACGAGAGCAGAAAGGACTTACTGCTGGCTGTGGCTTCTTGCTGGTAAGCTGGAGACCGTGGACTGTGGAGCTGGTTGGAGGGCGCAGCTTTCCTGTTCTGCATACTTCTAGACACATCAGTGACAGCTCCTGAGGGAATCCTACTAAATGCATCAGACATCTTCACTCAAAGGCAAGAAAATGGAAGAAGTAACTGAGGGAAACCATCCCACCAAAAGAAGCCAAGGACACCCTATGCCATGCCACCTAAATGGCCAGGGCATTTGGCACAGACTTCAGTTGTCTCCTTTCCCGGCCAATCGGTTTGATCTTTGTACATGGTCTTTCTTTCCCTTTTCATATGCCAGTTCCTCCCTCAGCCTTTCTCCTTTCTTGCATTTCCTGAACCTAAGGGAGAAAAAGCAAATGGGAGCTATAAATTCTAACTTAAATTGGAGGGAAGGCAATCAAAGAAGCTAAAAGAGGAATTAGAATCCAAATATAATGAAACTTCCCTTCAAAGCATATCTAACTTGTTTCCTACTTCCCCTGATCATTTCTATTCATTCTGATAGGATTGGTAATTGATATCCTTTTAGCAATAGTAGTAAATGTCTTTTTTTTTCTAATTTAATATATGGGGTGCACGGGTAGTTCAGTGGTAGAAATTTGGCCTGCCATGTGGGAGACCCGGATTCAATTCCCGGTCCATGCACTTCCCCCTCAAAAAGCAAATAAGAAAATAAACAAACAAAAAACAAAACAGACAGAAATTCAACAAATGGTGCTGCAATAACAGGATACTCACATGGAAAATAATGAAATGCATACAGCATATAAAAAAGATTAATACAGAGAATCTAAAATTTTCCAGCTGAAACAGTAAAACATATCGATGGGATTCATCAAAGCCACCATAGGAATGAGTAGAATTTTATCTGCCCAGTGAAGAGCTTAGCTTGGTCCTGAGTCTGCCTCTTTGCCCAGCCCTTGGCTCTGGGCTGACCTGTCTGTGCCTCAATTTCCCCAAGAGAGGGCCATGGCAATGCCTTCAAGGTGGTCATGGGGATTTAGGGAGCTAATAAATAGAACCCATAGAACAATGTTCAATAAATGTTAGCTCTCTCTGTTTTAACAGGTTTGCTTATCCTGCAGAGCTCAAAGGCTCCCCTGTACTTCACATCTGCCCTGCATAGGGCAGGTGTGCTGGTTTGCCACCTGCCTCATTATTTAATCAAGCACCAATCTGAATGTTCCTGAGAAGGGATTTCACAGATGGGATTAGCATCTGAAATTGGCTGACTTGAGGAAAAGGAGGTGACCCTTGATGATGTGGGCGGCTCATCCAGTCTGCTGGAGGCCTCAAGTGCAAGAACTGAGGGTTGCGGAAGAAGGAAAACTGCATCAAGACTGCAGCATGCACTGCTTAGCCTGGATGTCCAGCCTGTGGAGGTATGTCTGTCCTTTGCATTTTGGCCTTGCCAGTCCTCACAATCACGTGAGCCAATTCCTTCAAGTAAAGTTCATTGCGTGTGTATGTGCGTGCGCGTGTGCGGGTGTGCGTGTGTTTGTCCTATTGGTTCTTTTTCTCTGGAGAACCCCCACAGATACAGCAAGCATCTGTTGAATGAATGAGTGAATAAATGAAACCCAAGGCATTGGTTTCTAGCAATAGCTCTGAGCTGTGCTCATCAAGGGCTAAAGGCAGAGTGTGTGGGGAGGGAAAGGGGATTTCTGGGAAGACTCCTCTCTGGGGCCCAGGGTCCGCATGGTATGACTGCTGGAAAGCCGCCCATCAGGGGTGACAGAGTAGAGACAAAGCAGTGACCCAGAGGTGGCACAATAGCCATGTTCCTGTGACAGAGCTGGGGAGAAAAGAGATATTGTGCTAACTAATCTTTAGCATCCATTATAAACTCAGAGATGAATTTCTCAGACAACACCTGCCAAGACAAGGGTTAACAAGTGTGGCCAGCCCAAGGCTAGCCCGGGAGAGCAGGGCTTCCCCAGGCTGCGGAAATACCCCAGCCATTGATTTATTTTTCTCTGTACATGGTGCTGCAGACATTCAAAAATTCACCTGCCTCTCTGCAATGCCAAAACCAACGTCCCCCACACCATCATCTTCCTTGCACACTTTTCCAAGTGCAGCAGACAAGCTATACTTTTCAGCATGAAAACAGCCCAAGAGCCTTCCTAACTGTCTTTACCTTTGCAGAGGATGCATCTACTGAGCCCCTTTCTTTCCTAGACAGTGAAGCGATAACAAGGGATGCCAGAGGAGGGAAGCTACCACGTTCTTATCTTCTTGTCTTCTCCTACAAGCAACTTCTCTCTTTGAGCCTAGGGCTGGGTTGGCAGGGAAGAGCTGGCAGCCTGGTGCTGGTAACCAGCAAAGATATTTGGGACTATCCAAGGACAACGTCTAGACATGCTTTTCTATGTAGGAAGGGAAGGCAGACAGCAGGAGGCATGGTTTGCTGAGCGTTTTCTGGAGCTAGATTTGGGGAGTGGCTTGCTGCTAAAAACATGGGCAATTGCTCAGAGTCTGGATCTTATTCAGATAAATGAGAGACCTGCTTACTTCTGAATTCAAGAACAATGCTTTGATGCAAATAGGGATCCCTGGTACGCGTGCTATATTTGGAGCATTGTCCCTGTGAGCAGAAGCTTTGTAGCCTGAAATGCATTTATTCATGGCTTTCAATTCATTGCAACTCATCAGCTACACCTGACTGTTTTTCCTTGAGGTACCGGGCAGAAGGGACCTTGGATTTCCATTGCTGTGTACCTATGCATCCCTACCTCCATGGAACATTCTAGAACCAACTGCGAGGCGGTGGGGGGAGCAGCATCACAGCAATCATTTGCATCATAGTGTTAAAAAATACTCCTCAAGAAATAAAATGAGATTCCAGATCCTTCTCGCAATGAAACAGGGCTCAAACCCCTTTGAAAAAAAATACAATGATTCCCCTGGTAATTTTTATCTTATCTTTTTTATGGTTTAAAAAGGCAACAACAGTAATTATCCTTAGGAAAATGGGAAGTAGACAGAGCCAGAGCGAATGAGTAATCCTTCTGCTTTCTTTTTTCCTACCATAACTGTTTCTTTTGGAAGGCATTGAGATTGTGGTTATTAATTTATCTTTATGTGAATTCCAGCTGCTGGTCATGTGTTAACCCACGTACGAAGGGAAAAGAAGAGGTGTCCAGGGACCAGGCATTTTCTCCAAGTGAAAAGCAGGTTTTTGAAAACCATGAGCCCTGGCACTCTCCTCCCAGCACCACCGCTGCTGCTGCCCCAGCAGGCCCCTCACCCAAAAAGTGACGAAGGGTAATCAGTTGGAAAATGAGATCTGTCCATACCTGGGAACGAAGTGTGGGAAGCTGAATTTGGGGGTCTGCCATAAAGCAGGATGTGGCAAAGGAGAGGAAACCCAGGGCTCAACGATGCGTAGGGGGCCCTCCTCGCTGGCTTGGCAGGCTTCTGTGATGAGCCCTATTTGGGAAGCGTGGGTGACACAGAGCTGAAGGGGGCGTGATTCAAGCCCCTCGGGACCATATCGGGAATGGGGGACATGAATTCGGGGCAAAACAATGGAGAGTTTCTGGTTTGGAGATACGAGTCATTTTTCATAGTGGGCTCCCACCTCCCACATTTCCTACCTGAGAAAATCCCTCAGTGAAGTGGAAGTGCAGGGCATGGCAGCTCCTGGGAATGATCAGACCTGCTTCCCCAGGAGAAAGGAGTGGGTGAGGGGACGGCCTTGTGAAGCATCCATGCCAGCCAGAGGCCCCCACTTGTTACACAGGCCAAGGACATCTCCTTCCCCTGGAGGGGTCAGATGAGGGTTTTGGAAATTGGGTGGCGGGAGACATGGCTTGTGGCTCAGGGGAGGGGAAGCTAAGGAAAGCTTTGGAGGAGGTTGGGGTCAGGGGGAGCTAGACGTGAGGCTAAGGGAAGGAGGGAGAACAGCGTTGGTCAAGGCATGGGAGAGGAAATATATTCATGGAGCAAGAAGGCTAAGCCAGCGAGCTCAGCTCAGAGAACAAGGTGAGTGCAGAAAGACAGGTGGAGGCAGACGGAGCAAAGCCAGGTAAGGGAACAGGAACCCCACAGGCTTTTGGAGAGCCTTTGGCTTACTGTCTTTGGAAATAAAACTTTAAGAAAGGGCACTCGCTTGTCAAGGGGCTGGATGCAGCGTGGGAAACCACCCATTTTAGGTTGCACTAGATAGTGTCCTAGTTTAATACAGAAAGTGGGGACACAGGAGAGATGGTGTGCTGGGGGCAGCATCCCTGGGAGCCCCGGAGGTGCCGCGCTCTGTGTGACACCCACGTCCAGGACCCTCAATGAACAGGGCAGGATTGAGGTGACTTAAAGCCAACCCTGGGGCCAGCCCAGCCCGGCGCAAGGTCTCAGGGATGAGAATTCACTCTTCAGTTGCTTCTGTAAACGCAGCATACACACAGCCAGCCAGAAGCTGTCGGTGAGCCGTCGGGAAAGCCAAGTGCTTCCTCGGTGGCCGCTTCCGAAACTCAGGGACAGCGCGCCCTGCTCAGCCCAAGTTCAATCCCAGGCAGGGCCTGCAGTGGCCCCATGGAGATGCGTGTTATAGGGGGAATATGGTAATACTCCGAAATGGCAATTCTCCTAAATAAATAGCACATCAACTTACTTAAACCTAATCATAAATGGTACAAATTGGGCCCATGTGCAAACAGAAATCTGAGCCAAAGTCCAGAGTTAAAGCGGCCATTGTTCCCACGCCTGACCTGGGCTCGGAAAGCTTTGCGTGTCCAATTACATCTGTTAAAACGATCTGAATGCCAGCCCCGTATTTTTAATTATAAATATATAAAAAATTTTAATAAGACGGCATTCTGGGCTTGCTGAGCTTTTAAAATGCTCATTGTGGGTGGAGCGGAGAGAGAGGGACTCCATGTGCCCCAGACCCAGTGCCAGCATATAATGATTGAATGTTTTCCTGTAATAAATTGAAAAAATCTGGTTTGTACGAATGGATCCAAATCACTTGGCATTAGAAAGGTAATTTGTTACCTGGCTTCCTCTTGGAATCAAACCGCTTCCAAGTGTGTTGGGACTTGGTGAGGACTAGCCATTGCCAAAGAAAGGGAAAGGTTCTAGAAGGATGCCGTCCGCTGGCCCCCACCTCTGCACATTTTCTACACCTTCCCTCTTTCCCCCCCCCCCCCCCCCCCCCCCCCCCCCCCCCCCCC
>PVIY010007365.1:0-64034 GCA_004026745.1 Myrmecophaga tridactyla | reverse complement strand
TCCAAGGACACCAGGGAAGAAACAAGTTACGCCTTTGTTCACGGAAAGAAAAGGCCGGTCCCTTACCCAGCCCCATAACCTTTCCTTATTTTAACAATTTCCAAACAGAATTAATGCCATCAGTATATCGTTCCCACTCCTGGGAATTGAACTTCAACTGCACAATTTCTGCAGCTGTCAGTTTTTTCAGACCTCCTGTCAATAATGCAATGTTGGGGTGCCCTGCTTCTTGAATGAAAGCAGGTTCGAGTTTCTGCTTTGTGTCTGTTCTTTCTGGGTGGTAGGGCATGATGAGAAAGTACAAAAAAAATAATAACAGCAGTTAAAAAGCTTCCACTCTTGACTTAGCCGGATCAAATATAATAGACTTCAGCCTTTCCTCCTTATTTCCTTTGCTTGTTTCAGAAAACACTGCAAAAAGTGCAGGAGATTTTGTCTTGCCAGCTCTTCCCTCCATTTAAAATCCCTTTGGCTAAGTCAAGGATTACAGTGTGTCGTTTCCAGTCTAACAGAAGTGCTGGGCCTCACTCAGCTCCTATTACCAGGAGGCAAATCCCTCGGTTCCCGGCGCCAGTGTTTCTGCCTTGGCTCTTGTCCCAATGTTGTTCCCTTCATTACATTCCAGAGGGTCTCTCAGCCGGTTAATGTTTGCACTGGGAGGTCCAAATACCCAGCAATCAGCACTGAACTTTTCTCTTTGTGTTGAGAGTTGCAGGTTTCAAATGCAATCACTGGCTTTAAGGAAAAAAAAACCTTACAGGTGAACACAAAAGCACTAATTTACATTTTATTCACAAACAATAATATTTGCAGCAGTTTCTCCATGTGCACCCATAAAAGAGTTTAGAAGGCGTCTGGCTTTTTAAGACTTTATAGTGGCTGGAATTGGTTTACCAATTTAAGGGCAGTCATTTTATTTTATTTTTTTAAATCCTAAATAGCATAAAAGTATTTTATCCTAGAATGCTAACGGTCCAGATACTCTGCATTGTTAATACATGTGCTCATGTGGGAAACAACGTTCAGAAATGGATAAACTAATTTGAACCAGTTTCAAGCACATAGCATTTAATTAAATCACATCCTCGGAATGGATTTTAAAGGTTGGGATTTTCAAAGCATGTGGGTCCTACTCAGCATCTTGGCCCCGATCCTGGGGAGTTCTGCCAAGATGGCCACAGCTAGCGGACCCGTGATTGGGCCCAAAATTTCATGGAGTTTTGCATAGGATTTCATGCCTGATCAGAACACCATGGGGATGTGAAATTCTGGCCCTCTCAGTGCTGCAGAGACTATGGTACAGCCAAGACTCGGGGCCTGTCACAAGCAATTCTCAGGAAGACAGCCAGCCTCAGCTTCCTCGGGTCTTCTTGAGTCATTCCAGTAAGGCCATTGGAAGGCTGACCTCCTTTCCCTACCATAGACGCTGCAGTCACGTCCATGCCCCAGGGGGACAGAGCCTGTGGAGGTCCCCTGACCCACCCAAAGGTCCCATCCAATCGAGAAGCCTCAGTACCAACCTGGCTGGGAGTCAGGGAACTCGGACAATGATGGTAGGAATGGAAAGCTTTATGAAGCACAGCATTTTCTGGGGAAGTTGCCCCAAGAGCTGAGGTGCTGAAAGGTGGACTGGGAATGAAGACGAAGGCCCAACACTGGCCTTCCCAAACCTGAAGGTCTCACCAGCTGAGCAGGCTTGCTCTTTGAGACAATCCATTAAGGATTTTGTGCCACGATTCCAACCATGAAATGGACACACGTAAAGAGAGACTTCCCTTGCTTTTCCCTCTACCTCATCTCCATTGCCCACCACCTCCTGTCTTCCATTATATCTGTGTTCTTCTGGGGCTTAAAAGGTCTGTGGTTCTCACTTGTCATAAATTTGAAAATCAAAAAAAGGCTTTGTTTAGATGTATCGCCCTCATGGTGATTTGGGTCCACCCTTTTGAAATTGCCGAGCTTTGGGAGAATGAATGCAACATGCTACCTACTTTTCTCCCAGGGCCTCGAGGCCACCTTCTCTTTGGTGTTTCGTTGCTTTCACCCAGGTGGACCAGAGAGAAGGCATCCTTTCTGCTCTAGCAGGCCGGTGTCCATTCTCTAAGAAGCAGCTCAATTGTCACTAACTTTTTGGAACCCCCAGAGGCCTCTGATAGAAGGAATAATAATATCCCCTGTGCTAGGTGCCCCTCAGAGGCACCCTCACACATGGTTTTGTAACTGGATATTTATCTCCAGCACTTACTTCCTCAGACTGTGGGCCCGGGAAGCATCTCCTCCTCCCCTCCTCCTCCTCATTCAAGTCCAGTGGAGATCAAGTCTTCCATCATGGTATGATAAAAGAAGTTGGAAGACCAAGTAGATCTGGGTTTTTTACCCATTTCTTCCAGTTAGGTTGGTGGGGGAAATGTTGATAATCACATTTTTTGTTTTCCTTTTTGTTAACCCATCTTACTGGTCATTGAAAGAGGGATCAGTTCTTCCTCATTCCTTCTTTTATTTAACAACCTTCACTGAGCACCGCCCCCCCCCCCCCCGCCGCCTCTGTTGTGCATCCAGAAGGTCGGGGAGTGGAGGGGCCCAAAGAAATTTTATGAATCTGAAAGCCAATAAAAAAACCATGATGGCCATTGTGTGGAAATAATAAATGGAGGTAAAGAGCCAGGCTTCCTGTTGTGGTTCTGAATGTATAATAAACTTGGCAGTAAGCCTCCAAGGGGGCAGAAGGAAGCAGGACCCACTCGGGTTTTCTGCAGAGTGGGTAAGATCCCCGAGTGCTGCTGAAGGGCTCAGGCGTGGGCTCAGGCCAGGAAAAGGCGTCCAAAGCAAGAAGAAATGGAGATCTTCCAAAGAACTCTATCAGCCTTTTCTCATCCCCCTTTACTCAAACCCAAAGTAAATTCCCAGAGTATCAGGGAAGGATAAGACGCTCATAGCAGGACCTCCAAAATGTATAAAGACTAATGTAATGGGCCAAATGGATTACAAAGGTTTTAAACCAATAAATGTGTTGAATTAATTATTTATTTGAAATATACTCAGTCTGTTTGCACTAAAGTATGTTCAAAGAAATGTCTTTATTATGCTGGATGAAGCCAATTTGAAAACAGAGTATATTTAATCATTTTAGAGTAGGGGTCTTAAGCTACAACATTCATAGGGCAGATGGGTAAAGGAAGTTACTGAAGCTAAAGGGCTGGAGGGGGTTTCTGTAAAGAACCCTCCCCCCCCTCCCCCCGTAGCGCACATCCACCTGAGTTTTGCTGTGGGAATGTGGGCCCAAAGTTTCCAAAGCTTCAGATTTTTCAAGAGAAATCAGAAAACTGCACTGATACATAAAAACTCCTGATTTTAAAATGCTCGTTCAGAAAGTTTAGAACATTGCGGGATGAGCAGAAAGCATTTGCTGGTTAGATTAAGCACAGGGGTGGCCAGACCGTAACCTGTGGGTGAAAGTGTGTGTCTTAATAACAAAGGTTTTGAGCACAGTGTTAATAATTTAAAACTTCTAACATTTAAAATCTAAAATTATGAATTTCGGGGAAGATAATTAATGGTAGAATGGTTTCTTTCATTTAAACTAAGTTCAAAATTCCTATACATTGTCTTTTAGCTATCTGAAGCAGAAAACCTATGGTATGAAGTTATATAGTCAAAATAGCAAAATTTTCCTATCATTTACATTTTTTAATACTGAAATTATTGCAAGCATTATTCCAGTTAAATCCTATAAACATCCTATGAGAGAGGAACTTTGATTCTCTTCATTTTACACACAAACTGAGGTAAGAACGATCCAGTAAGTTGCTGAAGCTCAGGAATTCACTATTTCTCATTTGAAGATGGAATTGGCATCCAAGCTTGAAACTATGGCACTCTTTTGCCTTCTTAACTAAAGATTAAAGTAACCTTTTTTCACTTTGGGGGATAAAAAAGCTCTCAGTAATTTTCAAACAGCAAGAAAAAGCTTATAAATAAACATTGATATCATTTCTTAGAATAATTAAAAGTGTTTTTTTTTTGACTCCTCGTGAACACCTTTTCTTGCATTCTATCCATTGTTGATATTGAGGTGTGATTTGAAAATCAATCAGTTGCATATCACAATTTTCAAGATGCAATACGGTCTAGAAGAAAAAACTGTGTGTCCAAAGGAAAGAGATCTTAATTTTTATCCCAGCTCTGACACTTGTAAGCAGCCTGAATTGAGCCACTGACTTAAACCAGCCTCAGTTTTCTACCTGTAAAATGGGGATAATTTCCACCCTACTTTGAAGGTTGTTGTAAGGATTGGGACTAAACATATATAAATTGTCTCCCAGTAGGTGCTACCTGGTATAAGAGCTCCCACTTGCTTTATTATTTACATAATTGGATTAACCCAGAAATAGCATGGGAATAAAATTTGGTTGACTAAATAAAAATGCACACATATAAGGAGGCACTTTCCAGTTTCCCACGTTACGAAACAAGAGCGCTTTCTGGGGTCGCTCACTGCTGGCAGCCCCGGTTGCAGGCAGCCCACTGTCCTCCAGGAGGAAGCAGCAAATGCAGGCAGCAGCCCCGACCCCTGGGCGACCCGGACTGCCCCTGCGGCCACCCCTCCTGCCCTCTGGCTAAGCCGCCCTGAGGCCCCAGCCTGCCTGGACGCCCAACTGACACGTTAGGGCGAGAGCTTGGGGTCCCGGAAAGCGCTGCGGGGATGGACGGGATCTTGTTATGAATGAGAGAAACGCACCCCCCGACTTTGGCGTGGGGCCAGAAGTGCCGCTGTTGGGAAGCGATGCCAGTTCGTGGGGGGCCCAGTTCCGCGAATGGGCAGCGCTGGGCCGTCGGCTCTCCTCACAGCCCCGGCCCGCCCTGCGCTGTCGGCCGGCGCCCTGGGCCCTGCCACCCCGTGGGGTAGATCAGCGTGTCAGCTCCCTGCATGCTGGAAGGGGCCGGGCCTCTCCCGGGGAAGTGATCCCAGGGCCAGGCTTAGTGTCTGCCCCCTCCCTCCGCGCCTCCCTCCCAGGGGTCCTAGATCTCCCCGGGGACTCCTGTCCCGCGTCCCCGGCGTGGGTCTTGTACAGAAGCCTGGCGGGGGCCTGTCGGAAGCTGTCACCGCAGACAAACTGGGGGCTGTCCAGGGGGTTCTGTTAGCATGACCTGTTCTCCCAACTCTCAGAGCAGCTGCAGACATTTCGGTCTGCCTGGGGATGAGCCTTCCAGGGCGGTAATTTGCATTTATTCCACCCCAAACCCTGGGCTGGTGATAACAGAGCATCTTGGCAGTGACTGCATGGGATGGTGATGGCCTCACGTCCCTGGAGGCACCACAAGGCCACGCCACAGCTAGGCCCTCCCTCTGTCTACTCTGTCCCTGCTGACCTGGCTTTGAGCTGTGTCCCCTTATAAGCCCCTGCCTGTCCTCGCTCTCACCCCAGGGCTGCGAATCGCCTGCTGAAGGCTCAGGTCTGCAGCTGCAGGCATCCTCTGGGCGCAGTGCCACCTGGGAGGCTGCAGCTATGGGATGGCCTCACCTCCTCCGTAATCCAGGGGCGTCTCGACCCTGGTCAGGCCCTGGTCAGCAGCAGGACTGGGTGTAACAGGTGCCCCTTTGCTCTGCCCCTGCCTCCTGCTTCTCGCTGCCCAAAGGACACTGCGGGTGGCTCCTGGCCATCGAGGGGCAGAGCAGAGGCCCCCCCAGGAGGCTGTGGGCCCAACTGGTACACCGTGTACAGGCGGCTTCCTGCTTCCTCCCCCGCCCTGGCCCCACTCTCACCTGGTCATCTGAGCTGCAGTCCTCATGCAACAAGGAAGGGGTGGAACGGGGTCTGCCCCATGCGCCTGAATGGGTGGGGGCGAGCGTCTTCAGGGCGGAGGAGATCTAATGGCCATGTGTTCCTGGCATTTCCAGGGCTTGGCATGGGGGGAGCAGAGTTGTTGGAGGGAGAAGAAGGCAAGGTCACCACCCCCATGGGGGTACAGTGAGACCCCCTTATAGAAGCTGCAGCATCCCGCCCTGCACTAGGGTGCCACTGCCGTGAGAAGTGCAATCCCAGAAGCAAGAGGAGCAGAGGAGCTGGGTGGCCAGGGGAGAGCTGTGGGCCTGGGCTCCTCAGCTCACCACGGGAAGGGAGAGAAGGCAGTGGGCAGAGGGGAGGGAAAGGGGCAAGTTGGCTGAGCTCTGTTCCAGGGTCAGTGGGGGAGATACCTGAAGGGTCCCAGCCAGACAGCCTCAGGAATCCAGGGGGTGCCAGGGGAGAGGGCTGGGGGACCAGGTATGGAGAGGCCCTTTGGAGTGGTTTGAATTCTTTTGGGCGCATGCACACCGTATTTTTCACTTAAAAATCTTTTTTAAAATCCAGTATTTTAAGATATTAAACTATAATATTTATGACTGGTGATGGAATAAGAAACCTGAGAGAGAGAAGCCAGTTAGGAAATTTATTTCAGAAATTCAGGGGTAAAGTAAGAGGGACCAAAGCAGGATGCTGCAATGAGGCTAGAAAGAGGAGCTACATGCAAACGGTTGGAATTATCCTTCCTCTCCCATGTCACTTATTCAGCGATAACACTATATTTCAGGGCCAAGAGGCAGGAAACGGAATGGAGCAGAGGTCAAATCAAGAGATTTCCCTTGGCAGAAGAGAAAACAAGTCTGATTTTAGGTTGAAGAAGCTCAACATTGGAATTTAGACCCGGAGAATGCAAGGCGACAAGTGGACAAGTGAGGAGAGAGCCCAGGTGCACGAAAGCAGGTAGCAGGCAGCACCCACACCAATACAGAGCCAGAAGGGCAAGGAGGACCAGATCAACAGACCAGGTCACAGGCACCAGGAATCCCCTTCCAGGCCTGGTTCGGCCTCTCATCCAGTTGGAAATTCTTTTTCTAGTGTCTCTGGGAGAGAGATGGTAATGCAGGGCCTCTTAAAGCTCCTCAGTTTCAGGATGAATCCTCCTTCCTGAAGTTCACTAGTTATATTCTTTGTTCATTGAAATGCTGAGCCACTTCTTTCCTTCTTTAAGCCAAGATCTGCTCCTACTCGTGTCTGCCCAGAATGAGTTCTCCCACTGGGCATCAAAGGACATGCCGTTCTTTGCCTCATATCCACAGCAGTCTTCTTACTCTCCTGATTACCTTGGCTGTACACTTGCTGGTTTATTCATACAGTGGTTAATGTCCACCCCTTCCAAAAATGTCCACAAAACAGTGACCTTCAAGAGAGTAGTCCCAGTGTTGGCTGGAAACTTGAGAACTCAAATCAAATAACTGGGGTCAAGGAGGTGGTGAGGAAATTGAGGCAGGGAATAAAGCATTCGTTAAGCCTGGGAGAGAAGGCAGGAAAGAACTCAGATGGTTTGAGAAGACCTCTGGGCAAGGGATTCTGGCCAGGGCAGGAACAGCCCAGCCCCAGAGTCTCCTACCTGCCATGATGCCTCAGCACTAAGGAAGGCACTGAGGGTTTCCACTCAGAAAACTCCAAATGCCTCACTGTCTGTTTTCTGTGAACGTATCATCCTGTTCAGACAACAAGTGTTAAATGCCAAACACCTGTCACAACTTTCTCCATAATAATAGGAGCAATGTTAGAAGCTTCTAGTTTTTAGAAGCCTCTCCACACCAACTAGTCCACTGAACCTTCCCAACCCTACCAAGTAACTTGTATTCCTACCACAGGTGAGAAAATTGGGACTCCCTGCAGCTGCGATTGCCCCACTCACAAGGAAGGAGAGAGCAGGTGTCCAAATAGGACCTGTGCTCTTTAAATGCTAATAGGAAATGCATTCCTTGCCCTCATTCTCTTTAAATGCTAATAGGAAATGCATTCCTTGCCCTAAGGCTCTCTCTCTCTTCTAAGAAGAGCTGTGAGCTTCCTATTGACCAAGGCAAAAAGCAAAATATGTTACACAGCTTCTATTAATAGTGAGGATAAAGCATCCTGTGACAAAACACTGTAAGCTCAGTGAGGCTTTCTTGACACTAAAGAGGAGAAGAAAGTCAAAATCACAGGTTAATTTGGAAGGTTTCATGAATTAAGGTGGGGGAACATATCTACAGCATCATCTGCATTTGCTCTGGACTTGGAAGGTGGTCAGTAGTTGAACATGTCATTCTTTTTTGTTTACAGGAAACTGATGCTTTCTAAAAATCTTTCTTCCAAACACTAATGAGATCTAGGTAAGAAAAACCCTATTTGACTTTCAGTGACTTATGAAATTACCACTACATCACCCCATGTCTTCTAGACTGACATGTTTCCGTAGCAAGAAATTGTTGCCACAACAAATTCTAGGGAGAAAACTATCTGAATAAACTTCCCTTTTGCCCAACTACAGAAACAAAATATCTTGGGGTCCTAAATCTAAGTTAGTGGGCAAGGGTCAGAGACAGTACTGTGCATTTAAAGATCACCTCCCTTAACATGCTTCCCCGGTAAGGTCTGAGGGAGCAGTCATGGTGGTGACAGAGTGGCATCTCCCAGACCTCCTTCCAGGAGGGCCTCTTGGCTGATACTGTCAGTCTTGGGAGACTGAATATAACATGGGCCGATGACCAGAGCCTATGTGAAAATAGACCTCTGGCCTGCAACCTGCAGCCACCAACCCAGGAAGTCAAACCACAACCTCAGTAGGAATTGGTCCCAGACAAACAGAACTTGATCAATACCTGACAGCTTCCCTAATTTTCGTCCCCACTTCCAACTTAAGACCAACCAGAGAAAGCTAAATATGCTCCCCTCAGCAATCATACAGCATGCCCCACTTCTAGCCAGCCCGCCTCCAGCTTCCTGGTGCTAACAGCCTCCCCTCAGGGCACACCTGAAACCTCCCCTTTTCCACTCCCTTGCCTGGCTTTGAGTCTCTGCCAAACCTACATAATGGTGGCTGGCTCCCTTGCTATAGGAGGCTCTGAATAAATAGCCTGTGCTTGTTCTCATGTGGTGGTCTTCATTTATTTCCACAGTAGACGGCCCATCTGCCAGCTTCCAAAGGGTCTGTCTCACCTCACCCAAGGGCACGCCCTCCCCAGTCAAGGTGAGGTCCAGCAGCCTGGCCCTCTGATCAGCCGTGTCACCTCCAGTGTTCTCTGTGATGTTGACCCTGCTTTTTCAGCTTGCACCCCAGGTTGACTTCTTCCTCTGCCCCATACCGTTCATTCCCCTTCCATGTGTGTGCAGCCCTGATGAATCCCCTGCCCACCAAACTCACTAGGACAGGTGGTGGCAGGAGGGGTCTGAGAAGGCTAGTGATGCAGTGAGGCATTGGACTGGAACACACCTGCCCGGCGGGCCATAGAGACCCACTCACTGGTAGTAGGGGATGCACAGACAGGCCCTGGGCTGATTGCTAAAATACTCAGGGGTGGTGAATCAGATGGTGTGCAAAAAGGAATGTACCAACTGGTACACCGTGTCGGATGTTTTGAAGGACAGGGGGAACTGTAAATAGAAGGCCATGACATCAGGGAGCACTTGCTAAGCACCATGAGGTACAGGAAATAGATAAAGAAAAACTGCAGGTGATGAACCAGCAAACCAGAAGCCAGGTGTGAAAATCAGAAGCTCTTATGTCCTGTGGCTAGCAGACAGGGAAAGCCTAAGGACAGGTTCAGGGCTTACTATACAGATTAGTCCAGGCTTTCTCAAACGATGCATTACTGACATGTGAGGCCAGATTATGCTTGGTTGTTGGACCTCTCCTGTACGTTGCAGGGTAATCTGTGCATTAGGGGTATCCTGTGCATTGAAAGGTGTCCTGTGCATGGTAGGGCATCTTGACCATATTAGGGTCTTCATGCATGGTAGGGCGTCCCGTGCATGGTAGGGCGTCCCGTGCATGGTAGGGCATCCCGTGCATGGTAGGGCACCCTGTGCATGGTAGGGCGTCCTGTGCATTGCAGTTTGTCCTGTACATTGTATGGTCTCCTGGATATCAGCTGTGTCCCTGTGAATTCCTGTAACACCCTCCTAGTTGTGACAATCAAATATTATTCTAGACATTGGAAATATTTCTTAGGACACAGACCTGCCATATAATCATATATAATATATATGATCCATATAACTGGATCCTATCTACCCAAAGACAGAATGTAGGAGAAACAGGCTGAGCACACAGTATTAATTTTAAATACAATAGTAAACTAGAATGCAGTGATGTTCTTAAGAAAACAAAAAGACCCAGAAACAATTAGCAATCTCTCGCATGTGGGGTCATATTTACATATGTTATGTCCACACAATCCCAAAGCTGAGGGTCCCTATAGGGCCACCCCCTAGGCCCTGTGCACACCCGGCCCATGGGCAGGACGCCCTGTGGAGTGAGGGATGACCACCTGTGCCTGCTGTCCACTGGGACCTACGCTAGCAGGGCCGGCTGGCTCTATTAGTGTTTACACTTGAAAGGCAACACAAGCGCACAACACATACACACAATTATAAAGCAAAAATCAAAACAGAAACTGTTCACCCTGAGGTTACAGCCTGTGTTCTTTGCATTTGCACCTCTCCAGAGATGGATCCGGTTTAGAGAATCTGTCCCTTAACTCCTCTTCCAAGGAGTCCTGCTCATTTTTCTTCTCATTTCCAAAGCTGAAGTCCCACGGTCACACACCCGTGTGCGCACACAAACACATACACACTTGTGTGTGCGTGATTCCTGTCAATCCAAAAAACAAGAAAGAAAACAAAAAGCTGGCAGATGTTGATTTTTCTGCTTAACTGCACATATTTTATAGTATTTCTCTGTGTTTTTCTCCCAAGATGCCCACCTGACCTCACTTGCTCTCCACATTCTCTCCATTGTGGCCAAATGTCACAGAGCATGTGAGGCTGTTTGAGCCCATGAAAATATGCTATAACTGAGTGCATCCGCCCTTTGATCTTAACCCTTCTCGTTCTCTGCAGTAATTTCTTTTTTTGCTAAATGAAAAGCCCTTTTATTAGTAAAGTCTTTCTGATATACATTTTGAAGAATAAAAAAAATTTTTTTTAAATCTATAACACTGTTAGGACCAAGCTAAATGAAAATTATTGGAGTTATTGGTTTACACTTGCATACAAAAGTCTTGCCAATTCAGGTGGTAGTTCATGAGGTAGTGGAAAAAAAAAAAAAAACCTAGCTGGGCTTAGAGCAAATAAGGTAAAGATAAAACCATGCAGAAGTTATCAGGGCCCACAATAATGACTTGGGAATTAAATTATTTTTCAAAGAAAAAAGATAATGCCATCACAACCCTTAAATTATTTCAATACTTGACTTAAAGGAAAGATAATTATTTGGGTGTCATAAATGCACATTGATCAGGGATTTCATATTTGAATCAAAATCTGCAGCCCTTTTTCTAGGTGTTTAAAAAAAACTTCTGCAAATTTTGACAGTTTTCAGGCATATTTTGTGCCAGGTACAGCCAAATGCCAAATTCAAAAATAACCAAGATAATGCTTTGAACCCAAGACATTTCTCACAAACATGCAAATAGATGTCCTAATTTTAACCTACTTTGAGAAGAATCTTACGCTCTTGGCCAGATCCAAATCTACCAAATTATCAGTTTCTGATGGCACAGAGGTATGTCTGGAAATGAAGGACTCTTATCTGTAGTTCTTAGGAAAATCATTAATTTTCCAGGTTTCTCTCTTACCTGTAATTTTGCTTATTTTCACTCTGCATTCAGTGTTCCTAAATGGGAAAACTGCAGTGAACATGAAAAGTTTCCTCTGAAAAGCTGTCTCTTTGTACGTAGAACTGGGACCAACTGCCGGCTTTCATCTTATACCCACTGGAATCATGTAAACTTTTATCTAAAATTGCAATGTGTACCACTCTTGAATTTTTGAAGTAAGTGAAAAGAGGATTAGGAATAACTTAAAAGCTCCTGATTCCAACACCTTTCAATTCAAGGAACTTCAGGACAGAGCACCATTGGGGGAAGTTCAGCTGTGCAGACCGCATGGGTTGGAGGGGTTTTCGCCCAGCCATTGGTCTAGCTGCAGGCTGTAAATCCATTACTAAGAATCCTTTGGTCTGCAGGACATTTCTGTTCTTTTTCTCTTGCTCCATGCAAATGCAAGAGTTGACACCATGATGCGTAAAGCAACATGTGTCCTGCTATCTGCCTGTGAATCTCTTACCCTTTTGTCTTAGTTATTTCCACGCATGTTTACTTCAATTGATATGATCTGAACATACAAATATATACAACAGCATGGACTACGTGTACATAAACAAACAGGTTATGAATCATTGTGTTTAATATTGACTGTATATCCATTTACTGAGCACCCACTCTGAGCTCTAGGCCATGCCCCGGTGACAGAGCGATGAGGAAGCAGTGGGTTCTTTGGTCTTCTTGGTAAATTGATAGAGCTTACACACAGACACATTGTCTCCTGAAATGACCTTGATGAGGAGAAAAGCAGTGGCCTTGTAAGTAAATGGCATAATTGCACCTAACAAGGCCAGGGACCACCCCCGCCCCCTACCTTTGGACATGTTGTCATTTGCCTGAGACATGAATGCTGATAAGGAACCATGCCTGACAAGATTGAAAGGAAAACTTTTTGAGTATGAAAAATACCAACTGAATGTGTTAAGCTGAGAACAAAACCTTGATGCGTGTGTGCAGGCAAAGAGGAGGCACTGCCACTGGAGCATGGTGGACACCAGAGAAGGTGACTCTGGATGAAGGCAGCGCATGTCATCCAATGCGAAACCAGCATGGTTGGTAAGCAGAAGCTTATATGACATGCTTTCAATTACAAAAAGGCCACTCTGTCCTCCAGTTGCAGGTGAGCCAGATCACAAGTGGAGGGAAAGAGGGAGTGTTCCCAGGGCTCATCTTGAACTCCAGAGGAGAATAGGGTGGTGTGGACTGGGATGATGGTGGTGGGATGAAAATGTACAGACTCAGCTTGGGACCTGCTGTTGGATGGGCCCTGAACTGAGAGAGGAAAAGAGTTTACAGGTTACAGACACCTCGTACGTTTTAGGCCTGAGCAAGGGAAAACTTGGTGGCGCCATTTTCTGAACAGGAGAGAGTGAAAGAGGAGAAATGTTTCTGTGGGTTCAGAAGCAAAAGTGAAGATTTCTGTTTGGGGCGTGTTGCATAGGATCACCTGAAGACATTCGATTGCAGCTGTTGAGTTGGATGTAAGAGCCGAGCTCCGTGGAGAAGTAAAGCCTGTGTCGACACAGCTAGAAGGCACTGGAGAAGAGATTTAAAGCCATGGGGCAGACGAGGCTTCTTAGGCAAAGAACCAGCATCTGTTTTTAAAGGATACAGAATCAGAGCATGTTGGCCTATGACCCTGGATAAGTCCCTACCCTGTATTCCCTCCAAAGATCAAGGAGTTGTCCTCAGATGACCCTAAAGCTCCTTTCCAGCTGTAGTATCCAAAGCCGCTTTATAAATCCCCTTTCAGGAGCTTTGTCCTTCACATGCAACAACACTTCTGAGACATCAAACTGAGCTAGAACGTGCCGCCATTGCTCTCCAGGATTCCCACTGACAGTTCACCACTGCTGCAAGGAGAAAGCCAGTTTTCTAGTAGGAAAACTATCTGTTTGCTATAGAAGAATATAATGACTGCATTCAATGGTGCAGTGGGATTGGGGTGAGGAGGGAAAGGGGAAGTTAGACGGGGTCACAAAGTTTTAGTTCTCAAAAATGTTTTCAGTGACTGGGTTACACTGTCTCCCTCTCAAACTTCCCCTCTTTCTCTACATCTACAACTCTCCTCCAAGCATCTTCAGCTCCTGAGGGACTGTTAACGTAAACCATAAGATAAGCAGGGAGCCAGTTGGAAGCATATCAATCTCAGAGTTTATTTAAAAACCAGTTATTGCAGAATATTTTTTGACTCCTTGAGGAAAATATTCCCACAAGCCATATAAATCCCCTTGGCCTTTGGCTCCGAGCAGACATCCCATAGATTAAAAAACGAACTTGGTTTTAAAATGGCCAGCCCTTCTTGGGTCAAATCCATTCCCACCTCTTTGATAGGTGTTCAATCTATGGTAGGTTTAGGAAAATGAAAAGCTGAAATCTGGCCCCAGAACCTGCAGGGTTTTTTTAAAAAGAAAGCTTCCTTCGACATTGCCTGAAGTTTCACAGATTGACATGATGGTACCTGGGCCGAGTGAGGGAGTGTGATGGAAGCCATGGGGGCATGTGCTGAGAGCTCAGTTGGGTTTCTAGCAACACCGGCTTCAACAAGCTCCTGAACCTCTCTGAGCCTGAAAACTTATCAGTGCATTGGGGAGATCTGCTCTGGTTTGCTATGGTTATGACTCCTTCCATCACTCTCAGAATTATCAGGTATATTATAGCATCACTAGCAGTCACTGAAGCCTCCAGCTCTCCCCATCTCCCAAACTGAATGGAGGAGACTAATTTTCCCAAGAAATGCAATCATTGCTTTTTCAAAAGCTTCCTTACAACTAGTGTTATCTCACAGAGTGCAGTGCTCATTTAGTGGGAATGGGGAGCAGCCTTTTGTGCTGGAGAAGGAGCTGTGGAGTCACGCAAAGCATTAAGTGAAGTCAGGTGGCCTTCACTACAAAACGAGTGGGATATTAAGAAATATAGAGAAACTGAGCTGCAGAAAGTACAGGGTGAGCCTGATCTCGTGGGGGTCCAGCAGGGGTGAGCCTGATCTCATGGGGGATCCAGCACAAGAGCTGAGTCCCTGCTCCAGCTCAGCCTCCAGCCCAGTGGCTACCAGCACTGGGGCCCAGAAGGCCGTGGGCTCGTTAGCAGCACCCAACGGGAACACAGAGCACCGCAGTCTCATCCCTGGTGCCGGGTACATGATCCAAGACCCCTGACCACGATGACCTGTCCCTACTGACCCCTTGAGTCCATGCAGAGCTGCAGGTTTCAGTCCCATATCACGGGTCCTGATTCCCAGTACAGACTGGGTGCCGTGGGAGCACACCCACCAGTGGGCAAGGGCTGACCATGTGCCAGACGCTGTGCTGGGGAGGGGCAGGTGAGTTGAGCTGTCACAGGGCAGTGGCCAACAGGTGTGCTGCCCTGTGCAGTGGTGGGCAGATGTGCTGAGCTGTGGCACAGGGGACCACCCTGTGCAGTGGTGGGCAGGTGTGCTGAGCCATGACACAGGGGCCCATCCTGTGCAGTGGTGGGCAGGTGTGCTGAGCCGTGGCACAGGAGACCACCCTGTGCAGTGCCTGGGCAGGTGTGCTGAGCCGTGGCACAGGAGACCACCCTGTGCAGTGGTGGGCAGGTGTGCTGAGCCATGACACAGGGGCCCATCCTGTGCAGTGCCTGGGCAGGTGTGCTGAGCCATGACACAGGGGACCACCCTGTGCAGTGGCCAGGTGTACACAAGACCTTCAGGTGAGGTCACTTAGAGAGGACTGTCCCACACTTCCTGACAGAGGGGAGATTTGCAGTGGGCTTTGAAGGCTCCAGCAGGCAGCTAGAGGAAAGGATGGTAGAAGAGCAACTGCTTGAGAAGGCACGGCTTGAGCTAGGCTGGGACCCATCTCCCCTGTCCCCGCGGGGGGAGGGCATGGGTGCCTCACCTGCTGAGACTGCAAACAGCTGGCCAGTGCCTCGTATGGGCCAGGCACCCTTCCCTGTGTTACGGTTGAGGGGCAGTATGAGAGGAAGGACTGGCTGGAGACCAGGGTGGGGTGGAAGGTGGGGGTCTGGAGACAAAGTGAAGGAAAGAAACAGATCACAAGGGATCCATTAGGCTCAGGTGCTGAGGAGGCCAAAGGGCAAGCTTTGGGGTCTACTCAGTGGATGAGGCGCGGCCACGGAGCGCTTTCAGCGCTGGCATGAGGTGACCTGCTCAACCTTGGGAACAAAGGGTCCTGCCTGCCTGCTGGGTCGCAGGTGGCAGGGCTGCCATCGTGCCGGTTAGGAAGCCAAGCCGTGGAGCTGGAGCCAGCCGATGAAGGGCACTCCAGCAGGGCCCGCCAGGGAGCTGGCACCCACGGGATCCCCCACATCCTGGTTCACGGAAAGGTGGGTGCTTCATTAGCAGGTTTAAAAGAGCTTCTCCAGTGGGGGTACTGCCTGGGGAGCTTCTGAATTGAGGACAGTGTTTTGCCAGGTTTGGGAAGTTCTCAGGGAGGGTCGTTAACTCTGCCAAGCCCCAAAGGAACTCTTGTTGTCTTTGGGGAATAACGCACAAAACCTTCGCTCTGGCTGAGGGCCTGAACTCATTCCCATTCCTATTTATCCTCCAGGAGTAATGGCTTGACTCCCTGTAGAATCTGTGGAGGTGAGCGCTAAACAGTTCTAGAATACTCAGCTTTGAGCTTTGTCATCGTGCCATTCTAAGGAGAAGTGGGGTGATTGGCTCCTGATGGGTGTTTTGTTTTTATTTCTTTTCTTTTAAAGGCACCTTTAAAAAGGAATTTGATAATTCCAAGGATGGTCCTCAAACCATCAAATCTTGAAGCAAATCACTGAGGTAAAAAATAATCATCGCTTGAATATGCTTTTGATACTAGTACTAAGCATTAGCTGATACAGTTCAATTAAAACCATGCGGTGGTGTGCCTCAACCAAAGCTCTGGTTTATGGATTAACACTGAGAAAAATGAACCTTTGCGGTCTTTATTCAGTTTATTTTAGAAAGAAAAAAATCAGAATTTACTATAAATGAAAAAAAAATTAATCTTAGCTATTTCTGTACTTTCCAGTTAGAAAGCACTTTTCAAATATGGAAGACTTTGCAGGAAAAATTTGGAAGGACTTATTTCTATAGTCACCATAAATATATGAAGAAGCCTTGCAAAGAGTTCATATTGTCTGGGTACCCCCTAGACACTGAGCTCTCTAATGATTTATTTTAGTATGAAATTAAGCTGCAAATGCAAACTTTTAGCAATGGCTAAAGGCATGGGCTATTTTAATTCAAAGTGCATCAGTTACTTATAAACCATTTATTTGTTTGTATTTGGATGAGGTGGCAGGAGTTCTTTGTTTCCAAATGGAATAGACTTCAGAGAGGGTTATTTTGCAGCTATCGCTGGCTTCTGAAATCCAGGACATAAAGAAATATAAAAGGACAAATCAGGTAAAAATCTTTCCCCACATTAAAAGCCTAGAATGAAGTTGAAATTTCAGCAAAAAAAAAAATTTCAGTTCATGAACCATGCACAATCTGCCACTACAAAAGGTATACAAAACCTCCAGATAAAATGTAACAGATTTTGTGGAAATTGCACATATTGATTAAAACATCAAGAGGTTACATACAAACTAATAATGAATTACTTCTTTTTGGAAGATAAAACTTTGTGATATTTAAAATTACAGGCTTGAAAGTAGCTAAAATAACCCCTAATTATGCAGAAGGGAGCAACACCTTAGCAGTAAACACGATAAGCACCTCAAACAGCGCTAATAATTTTAATTAACATTTTCTAGTTTCCTTTCACCTCTTTTCAAGGTCATCTATTCCCTCTTTGCGGTACAGATTCCAGCTGCATTGTTACAAACTTTCATTGCATTCTTTATCATGGGGATTAAGCAACAAGAATGCCTTATAAGACTGGTGTTTTAAAAATAAGTCATTGTGCACAAAAGAAAACACTGAATCACAGCAGCCCGTTAGCAATGATTTTAAAATGAATTGCAAATCTAATTTTCTATTCTTACGATTACAACTTGGTCTTCACTAAGTCCCTTGATTTGAATGATGAAGTATGCCTGAACTGTTGAATATTCAGGTTATAATCCAACTCTTAAGAGTTTAACTATCGATGTCCCAAACAAACCTCACATATTACATGACCTGTATCCCCAGTATTTGTATTCTCTGTGGAGTACTGATTAATAAATTCATTTGTTCACGATGTATGATTCTGCTAAACTGTTTTCTCTCTTTCGTAAATTAAGAAACCAGTAAGACGAAGGCTCTGTTATATCAGTGGGTTTGTTCCATGCCACAAATTTAATGTACAGGGTCACTCAGAATATAATGTGTAGTGAAAGAATCTCATTAGGCTAAAATGAATGTACAATGTGTCGATTTGATCCAAATGAGAACTGTAGTAAAACCATGTTTGATGTTCATGTGCAATAAATCTTTAACATTTGTCTGTAAAGTATTAGAGAACCCACAGGGAAATCGGTATTTGTGATAGCTGCATATTTCTGATGATTTTCCTCTATTATTTTTTGTTGGCATTTAGCATATAGGAATAAAAAGTGAAATGCACAGATGGGAGGTATTCGCTATGTGTCTGAAAAAAATACAAAATCTACCTTACAGCTACCCTGGTCAATGTCCTTAAGAGAAACTAAGACTCATTTTTTAAAAATAAGAAGAGCAATCCTTTGAAGAGCCCTTCCTTGTACCTTTTGAGAACTCCTACTCATAGTCTTTCAAATTCAATCTAGGGGAACAGTGCCAGCTTTAATCTACGTTTGCTTGAGTGTCTTTTACTTTTAGACCTGATTTTGGTAACGTTTTATTTTTATTTGTTTCATTTTATGTTGAATATGTGGTGATCATTATCTTTCAAATTCATTTTAATTTTGATATATTCATATTGTTAATTACTGTTGTATTTCAATTTTCTCCCTAGTATTTTTGCTCCTTCATAATGGCTTTATGGTTCACTGGACCGAAATGACTAAAATGAAAGATTTCCAAGATTTCTTCGGGGAGTAATTTACAAAAGACCACCATTTTTTTAATTGCTCCTGATGTTTAGTTCTGGATATCTGCTTCAGAAAGAAATCAATCTCCATCTTTGGTTGCTGTACTGAGCACGTCATCATCCTTTTTAGAAATCTTGATAACTGAACCTTTATTCTTAAATTTTTTGAATGTTTTCCCTCTTAATCTGATTTCTCATGCAGTTCAGAACACACAGATGTACTTACTACTTTTGTTTACATTAACTTAATTCATTTTTCACAGACACTTCTTTTGTTCTTTAAACATAGTAATAATAATCATAGCAATCATAATAGAAATCAGTGTGGTGTCAAAAATAATTACTAGAAATAGCAAGGTTTACCCAATAGGAGGATTCTAGCTAGAGAAGAATGAAAGAAAAATTCGCTTCCCAGTGGTACTATAATTAAAATCACCTTCAGAATCCCAAAGTAAAAGTTAAAAATTGATATGCCATCAATAAGAAATAGCTCATTTTTTAAAATCATAGTATCGTTGGTACGATTGGTAGAAATATTCTGACAAGAAGCAATTTCTTGTGAGGCACCATTCTAAAATTCTCTTAAAAAGCAATGTCCCTGTTTTCAGTAATATCGACAAACGTACCCAGGAAATCTGATTTCAACGTCAAACTAGCATGTGGTTGGAAAGGGGAGAGTCCATTACCTTTAATTAGATGTCAATTGTCAATTTGGCACGGATAATTGTCACAGTGGAAAAGCTCCTGTAACTATTTTCTGCATTATATAATCATCCATGTCGTCAAGTTTGTTGGAATTAATAAATTCTATTCGTGCTTTCCTTTGCAAAAATCTATTGTCAAAATTCACCCTGATTAAAAATGCCTATGTTTAAAAAAAATATCAAGATTTAACTATTGTACTTAGGTCTGGACAAAGTATTGAGTTATTGACCAGTGCCCCCCAAAAGATAATTCCTTCAAGTCAAGGCTGCATTGCATGAAAAGGGCAACTGTTATGTTCTTCTACAAATTCTGTTGTCTTTTTCAAATTCACTTGATATCCGAGGTAGGACTTGTCTGTGGCTTCCATTTGGAGTTTAGAATAGGCTACGTGACATTTTTTCATAGCAGATTTATTTTCCTGATTATGTTAGGCTTTGATCAATATTAAAATCACTTCTTGTCTCCTGAGCATACACCATGTTGGAGGGAGGCCCAGAAGCACTGGGGGGAGTAAAAGGGATGCCAGTGCAATATTTTACTGTGGATAATTCAAATACAAGATCAGGAGCAGACTGGGGCAGATTTTGTTAGGAAGCCTGGCCCCAGGGTTTCCTCCACGGATGACCTTGGAATGTCCCCTGGGCACCAGCTTCCGTGGGCTGCTGGCCACAGTCAGGACACTCACTGTCGAGCTAAGGAACCATGAGCTTCTGGGAACCATGTTTTCATGGGCACCTTCGAGAACCCGAGAGCTTCCATAGATGTTTTGTATCGGTAATTGTATGTTCTTTCTCTTCAAGAGGGCGGCAAAAGTTGCATAAGCTTCAGGCTCCACAATGCCTGGATCTGCCCTGCCCTTCTTGAAGGGCATGGATTTGGGTCTTGCAGTTTCCATTTGAACTTGCCTTTATGTTTGGGCTTGGATTAAAACACTTCAGTTGCAGGGAAGTGGAGGAAGAGGGCACCATTTTACTCTCCTAATTCAAGAGGTCCCCCACTGTGCATGAGTGAACTGGAAAAAGAAAGGGAACCCAGACAAGGTGCTCTATGGATCACTTCCAGATGGCTCAATTTCCCCAGCCCATTGCAAATACCATAAACTGTAAGTCTGTGGTCACCGTAAGCCTTCCGAATCCACTCCCCATTGTCTGTCCACCTCCCATCCCCAAATCCATTCCCACTCCCCTCTTCAATCCACAACCATCATGGTTTGGCAGGATTCATCTTTCTACTAAACACAGCACTTCTCAAGTTAGACCTCCACCCATGGTTGCACAAACCGTGACCTTGGCTGGCATTCAAGGCCCTCTGTAACCCAGACCCATCTCTTGCCCTCCATCCTTGTGTTTATTCTGTATTCTAGACAACCTGTACAGGTGATGCAGCATTGCAATTAAGCACAGCCAGGCAGACCTGGGTTCGCATTCCTCACTTGCCATGTGTCTCTGGATGCATCATTGGTGTTCTCTGAGCTGTGTTTTCTGTCTCTAAAATTTTGGGAAAAATAGTCCTTACTTTGGCAGGTTATTGTGAGCATTTACCAAGATAAAATATATAAAGTTGGTGCAGTGTGTGTGCACAGTAGGTGCTCAGTAAAAGGTCATTTATTTTAATACCGACAATTTCATAAATGGCCTCTGTGTTCCCATCTCAGCCATTCATTCAGTGTCAATTTATAGACTCTCCTCCCCACCCTCACTTATCTGTCAAAATCCCAGCCATCCTTCAGGGCCAACCTATTAAGTCTTCCCTCTCAATTTTTGCCATCATCCAAGTAGGGCCCTTTGTCCATCACTCCTGAATCCCCAGAACAGAGCAAGCTCTCAGTAAATTAGTGTTTAATGAATAGGTGAAATAAAATGAAACCTCCTCTAAGAAACTGTCCCTGCCCCTCCCTTCCAAGTCCAACAGTGATCTCTCCCTTTTTTTTTTTTTTAGCTCAGCTAGAACGTTTTTCTGTATCTTTAAGGTTGTGTTTAGTACTTTCGATCTTATAATTGGGAAGATGAGCTACACACAAACACAGCCATAATATACTGAGCTCCTTGGGGGCAAAGGCTGTCTCAGCTTCTAGGATGGAAACATCCATGACATTCATGGCAGACCCTAAAGGATTATTTTGATGGAAGGTGTTCCTTGCTTCATGTAATAGATCCAATTTAACCAAGTGCTCCATCAAGCAAGTTGCTGATTCTCTCATTGACTTAATTATAGAGACATAAAATTTGGCACACATTGCATGAGTGACTATTTAACCCCTCGATCCCTAGATAAATTACTGACATTGTTTTGGAAACAATCCCTAAAACTCGGGTTATTTTTTTCCTCCCACCAGCACCCGGTGGAGAGCGAAGAAGGTATTTTTTTCTTTACAAGCTCCCCTCCCCCACCCTGTTCCGTTCCTTGAATTTGCAGGTCTCTTTCCAGACATCTTTGCCCAGTCATAATTATAGTGTGTTCCCAACCTAACTGATGGCTTGTGTCCTCATTAAGGACCATTACCCTGAAAAGGGTGTTTATTGAACCTGGCAGAGTGCTGATATTTGTTAGACCCTGTCATATGGTTGATGGCGTTTAGTCAGAACTCATTGGGAATGAGGAGTGAGCCGCACAAGCTGGCACAGGCAGCGGGACGTGGAGGTGGGCTCAAGATGGCAGCGTGCTGCTCCATGGCGCCCGCAGGCCAAGAGAGACTGTTCCACCGGGCGATTTGATTCTCCACTCCCCACCCCCACCCCCTCCTCCCTGCCGACTTCTGTGAAATGAATTCCTGTTGAGTGAGAGGTGCTCGTACAATGTTGATGGCAATTAGAGAAGGGACGGGAGGCTTGAATTTCACAACGACTCTTGTCTTACACATGCAGGAATACCTTTCAGAGGACGGTGAGTAAGTGGAGAATTGATTCCAGCGGGAGACGGTTTGTTCTAAGGTAAACCAGTAACTTCATTGTTTATATAATTACGAAGGGCTGTGTCTACCGAGAGATAAAAATGAACTATTTTCCCGGGAGATGTTACAAAGACGGAGACTTTTATGTAAACACCCCAAATTACCATGCATTAGTCATTATACACCTTTAAAATACTTTAGTCGTGCACACTGGAATGGTGGGGTGTCACAGGCGTCGCAACGGAAAGACGAGGACCAGGGTCTCTGGGTCAAAGCTCCTGAGCTTGGGTCTGCTCCACTGCTTCCCCGCCAGCTGTGGGATGCCCAGGACATGCCACTCAGTATTTCTGAGCTGCCCCTTTCTTGTTAGTAAAATTCATTGATTCCAATGTTTACAAAGCACTTTTTGGATGTGCTGGGAATGATGTCATGGGAACAAGCAAACACAATGTGATTTCAGACCTTAAATATAGACCTAGGCCAGTGGAGAGAGGGATGCCATGTTTCTGTAAACATTATGGGGTATAAACACATTCTCCAAGCATGCATACAGACCAGGAAGGAAAGAAACCCGAAGATGGAAGACCTTATTCTTCACAGAGAGGAAGGACTCAAAGAGGAGACCGTGGGTACTGTTGACGGCTGACATTTGTTAAGTGCTTACTGTATCAAACCATGTACCCAGCAGGAACTGACATCATCACATTTAATTTATGGAAACACCAGGCACTGATTCTACAAATCTAAAGGACAAGTTGTAGATCCCCACTAGGAGACAGGCACTAAAAGCAAAGGAACCTGCCTGTAGAGAAGAACCCAAACAGGCATTCACTCATCCATTGAGACCACACATGCTCTGGGTGCTGGCATTGTGCTAGATGCTGGGATGATACTAGGAAATGAAAACAGAGTCGCTGCAGTCAAATGATCAAATACTCACTCAAGCAAAGGCAAAATGCTCAGTTCAAAGGCTCTGTTTGAAGGAAATTTATATTACATACAAAAGAGGACATGTTAGGGAGGTTTAGCCTGGAGAGTGAGAACAAGAAGGGCTTCCATGGAGATATGACAATGAAGCTAAGAAGATCTAAAGAAGAGATAGAAGAGAGCCACACTTAGTTGAAAGGAAAGGAGGAACCACATAAAAGAACAAGGCAAGTACAAGGACTGGGAAGAAGCCATGGAGGCTAGAGACTGAGAGAGAGAGAAGAGAGGGGCCGTCTGAGGTTGGGGAACTGGTAGATGGCAGCTGAATTCTACAGAGCCCAGCAAGCTCCAGGAAGGAGCACAATCAAACATGCACTTTGAAGGGATCATTCTGACAGTCGTGTGCAGGAGAGATTGCAGAAGGCCAGCCTGGGTGCTGGTTGGCCAGTTGTCAGGTCACTGCAGCTGTCTATTGGTGGCAGTGGTGAAGGAAAGGTGTCGATAGATCAGATGCAAATTCAGGAGGTACACAGCCTGTCCCAGTGCAGATGGCATTTGGCTGCAAGTAACAGAGCCCCGTTATAGAGGCTTAATCAAATAGGGCATGCTTTTCTTACAAAGCAGAGAGTTTGCATATGTCATTCAGGAATGGTACAGTGTGAATATAGAATCCCAACTCCTTCTTCTCCCTTCTGCTCTGACACCCTAAGCAAGGACTTTCATCCTCTTGGCCGTTCACGGTGGCCAAAAGCTGCTTCATGTCAAGCCTTGCATTTGCATTCCAGAAAGAAAGAGGGTAGCATCAGGCATGAGTGAAATGGGACCCTATTGAACAGCAACCCCCCAATTGACCTTCTTGTAGGTCATAGGCCAGAGTTGTCATATGGCCATGCCTAGCAGCATGGGGCCTGGGAAACGAAGTTTACTTCTATTCTGTTTGTTTTGTCTGGGGAGACTGTTGCCCCAAATAAACCAGGTTTTCTATTAATAAAGATAAAGGGGAGACTGGATGTTGCTTAGGCAACTTTCCCTCCACATAACCCCTTTCCCTCCAGTCACCCTTACTTTATCATGCTTTACTCTATTTATAGCATTATACCTGTAGAGTTAGGTACATGCTTGTTAGCTGTGTTCTTCCTCATGTAAACTGCAAATTAGGACCCTTGTTCATCTTGTTCACCATTGAATTTCCAAATCCTAGAGAAGCACCCAGCATTTAATTTGTGTGTAATAAATATTGGTGAATAAATGAGAAGCAAGTTCTAGAATTGGTGATGGACTGGAAATAAGTGAAGGAGATTGGGAAAAATATGTGCAGAATAACTATTATAACTATTGTTTCTAGCTTGTTCACCAGAACAGATGGTGGTACCATTTACTGGGGAATAAAACCTGCAGGAGGACAGTTCAGGGGTGAAGCCCATTTGACTCATAGAGAGCTCCAAAGAGACAGCTGGCGAAACAGGTGTAGAACTCAGAGGAACAGTCTGGGCTTGAGCTGTGCCTCTGAGACTCATCTGTGAATGGGTGGAAAGCAAAGCCAAGAGTGCTGATGAGGTTACAGAAGGAGAATGACTTCACCGACAGTTTAGGGTAAACATGGAGAGTTGTGAAAGCTGAGCTGCAAACATTAGCAGAGACCAACTTAATATGGTTGTGGTCACCATGTTTGGCAAACATCTTGGGTGCACTCATTCATTCAACAGATATTTATTGATGTCTACTATCTGTCAAGTGTTGATTCAGGCCTTGAGATATGAAAATGGTTAAGACCTGTCCACAGTGGTTTACTGCCCAATTGGGGAAACAGGGATATGAAGAAACAGCCAAATTCAATGACATATGCACAGGGCAGGCAGTATGGTCATAGGGTGGGTCAGAGTGGGAAGTGGGGTGTCATTGGAAGTGCTGCACATGATGACCAGGAGTTGGCCAGGTGATGAGGTGTGTAGTAAAGTCATACCCTGCCAAGGATACAGCATGAAAGGTAACAGGTTTGTCCAAAGCTATGAGCTTTATAGCATTCTTAAGTCCAAGGCAGTGTGCAGTGACACTAGAGACAGAGAGCATATTGGGAAGGGAATAGATCATGCTAAAGAACTGATCACCTTCCTTGTACATGGTAAAGTATCATTAAAAGGCTCCAAGGAGAGAGATGGTGTTTCAGAATTTCATGTCCAATAGATACCTGGTAGCTGTAGGAAGGTTAGATTTAAGGGAGATGAGGCTGGATGCAGGAAGAACTATCAAGAGGGCTTGGCAGTGGTCTAGCCAGAACTAGTGCAGACATCCTTTGGGAAGGCCATGTTGTAGAATGTGGCGATAGCTGAAGTTGAGATATAAGGAAGAGATGGTAATCAGGAATGACCCGCAGGATCCTAATTGGGATAGCAGGATGCATAGTGGTTCTGCCAACTCTAGAGTCAGTGTGATGAAGAAGGACGAGAAGGCCACTTTCTGGATAAAGGACCTACCTATAGGATACCCAACTGGATACTCATAAGATGTAGGTTGTGAAAAATAAACGTGGAGGCTCAGATGCTCCTGAGTTTCTGACTTTGGCAATGAGTTAGATGGAGAAGCTGAGGCGTGTGCCAGGGAGGAGGCACAGGTGCAGGGTGGGCAAGCGGGAGCCCAGTCTGGGACACGTGTGCAAGGCATCCATGAGAGGCTTACGTGGAGACGTCTGTGTATGTCTAGAGGACTGAGGAGCTTGAGGCGCCAGCAACTCGTCACGGCTGAAGCACTGGAAAAAGAGTAGCCAACCAATTGGAAGAAGGCTGGGGCAGGACCTGCCCTAAGTTTTAGGGAGAGGGTTGTTTGGGGGGTCAAATGATATCCAGGTACATTAGAAAATTAAGGAATGACACTGAAGGGAATTAAAAATGTTGTCAATCTATAATCTCAATCTACAATTACATATAAGCTAAAATTATGAAAGGCTGCATCTATAAAAATAACATGAGCTTCAAATATGAATGCCAATGTGCATAGATGTTTCACATATTTAGGTTTTATATATTTCTATGTTAATATATTTGTATGTTTAAGACTCTGATGTCACTCTGATATGAACCGATAATTAGAGCAGGAATACACAAGTTTCTGGATATATGGCAAAACAAGCTTGGGAAGACTGGGGATGGAGAGGCAGAATGAAAGGCAGAGAGAGAGATGCGCCAGGAGTGCTGGCTTCTGAGTCACCACAGCAAGTAGGTCAGCCCACGTCTGATGGAACAGACAGACAATGAGAACAGGATGCCGTTCCTCATAAGGCTTCCTTCCCACAACTAGGTCTACAGGAAAATATAAATCAAATCTATCTGAAGATTTGCATTTATTTTTAAGAGCACACCACCACAATTTCAATTAAACAAAGGTTGTTTCCCAGAGTTGTCTCAAAACCCCACATGATCCCTATACCATTGAGAAGAAAGCCCTTTGGTACTCAAGAGTGAGCTCAGCTTGAAATCAGTACACTTGCTGCAGACAGGGGTGTGAGTGTATCTGTGTTCCAGGAGAATGGCCTTGGCATGGACTTCAGGTGAGTCTTTGTGTGCCTTTAACTTGAAGGTGGTATTCAGGGGAGCACTGCGGTGTTGGGGGCTCTGGAGTTGGGAACCTGTCTATAAGCTAAGGAGCCTTCATGGTTGAGCTGGGGCTAAGGAGCCTTCATGGTTGCCTGCTACTCTTCAAGTAGTTCCTTCATCTAAACATAAAAGAAGGGGGCTAACGGTCATACCTGCCCCCAAGGCGTCCCCATATGGTGATGACCTGGGCAGGTAAGCTGCCGCATGTCATTCTTGGTCCAGAGCAGGACCTCAGCAAACCTTTGCTGAACAGATAAGCCAGGGAACCAAGTGTGGGTATAGCTCTCCTGAAAGCACTCTGAGTAAGGGGCCATGAGAAATCCAATTGAGGAAAGAAAATAATTGAGAAGAAAGCTATGCTACTCTTCATAAGAGTAGTTTCTTCTTCATAAGAAACCAAACTTGGCCCTTTCTCATTTCCCTGTGACTAAATTAACATATTGAGCAGTTGAACATCACCTCCAAAAGACATGAGCATTTTACCTTCTGGTGGTCTTGGGACTTCTTGATTTCAGCCCAACAAACCTGGCACATTTCCCAGGGGGCACCAACCCTGCCTTGCTGCAACTTGGTCCCAACTGTTCATCAGTATATTGAGCCCAGCAGATACCTTTCTTGCAGCCAAAGTGCATTTTCTCTTCATTCATATATCTTGGGATTTCAATTTACAGTTTACATACATTTCTTGACTGCAGTGTGTTTTGCCCTGACCGTTTGCTGCAGCTCAGAGGATGCCCGCGTGGAATGTCCACAGCTCTGCTTGAAGAAGTTCCCAGGTGACTGAGTGTCTGTCCCACGGGCCTGTGAGGCTCACGAGAACACCAGACAAGAGCTCGTTCTGAGTTGTTTTCGCGCTGCTCCAAATCTTTGTAACTGCGTACTATGTAACTGCGTCTAGGGGTCCCTTCGGGAAGGCAGAAAGGAATGTCCCTGCTCTGTCATCCAGCTACAGCCCCAGCCCGAAGTGGCACCTGATGCCAGCTGGCCTCACAGCCTTGGAAGCAGGCCCTTCCTGCTCGGCATAATGGTTTCCCTCCAAGAAGCCAGGCTGTCGGAGGGTCAGAGCTGCAATAACTCAGCTCTTTCTCACGTTTGACTAACAAGGAGCAAAGTAAATGATGTCTGTGTAATTATGCTCCTGCCAGTTAGCATCAAGGCTTAGAAATGTAAGTGATGTTTCCGGACGGACGTCCATTTCCCCCGCAGCTCTGTCTCCTGGACTGTGCGCGTGTCCTCGTCCTGCCCAGGCTGACTGAGCGTCAATACCGCGGCAGCAGCTGAGGGGCGTGGGGGAGCTTCGGGGCTGACACGGTAGACAGTGGGTGGGGGTCCTATCTGGTCTCCTATTTTGCCCTTCACAGACAGGCTTCTGGGCATCTCTCCACGTTCCTTTTCCCCACTTCTCTATGTCCATCTTTTCTTCAACCCGCTCACATCTGCCTTCTCTTCCTGAAACTGTCCCAGGACTGAGTGTGTTCAGGTCACACGAATAGCCTCTGGCTCCCCAAGTCCTGTGCGCGCATGCAGCCAGGTGTGCAGAGCTCTCGGCGACCCTTGTCTCTGCCTCTGCTCTTGTGGGACCAGCACCTGCTCTCACGCTGGCCCCTCGTCACCCAAGACTTCCCCCCAACCCAGCCGCAGGCCCTTCTCCTTTCTCTGGTCACAGCTCTCCCGGTTCTTGTCCTTTCAGGTCATAGCTTCTGTCTCAGCCTGAAATGATCCTGAACTGCAGACGCATGGAACCCAGGACTGCTCAACTTCTCCCCTTCTTCTCCAAGCCCAAATGTACAGACAGAACACACAGCCTTCCGCCAAACTCACTTTCTCCCCCAGCATCCCCTTCCTCTGTGAATGACCCACCTGGCGTTCCTATCAGAAATCCTGCACCCTCCTTACCACTTCCACCTCCTCTGCCCCCATTCAAGCCAACAAGTCCTGGGAGACCTGCTCCCTGGAAGTCTTTGAATCCATTCTCTTCACCCCCCTGCCACAGCCACCAGCCCGAGCTGGCCGCTGTCATCTCTTCCCTACAGGACTGATTGTCTCCCCACCCACCTCCTTGTTTCACCCCTCTCTTATAGCCTTGCCTCCGAGACATCCAGATTTCACTCTTAAAATCACAGCACATAGCATGTCATCCCGCTACTCTAAGCCCTTCAGCAGCACCCAGCCTCGGGATAGAAAGCCCATGACCCTTGGCTTGGCTTGTGGCCCCTCCATGGTTAAACCTGGCTGGGTGTCCAGGGGCACCTCCTGCCATGCTCCCTCCATTGGCCATCGCAGGCGCAAATACTTGGTGTGCTTTGGGCAGGCCCAGCAGGGGTTTTCGTGCATCACTCCAGCCATGCGGGTGGCCTGCGGTCCCTTCCTTTGGCCTGGCACCTTCTCACAGCAGTTCTCTCAGCCTGGATCACAGGGGCATACACACACACACACACACATGCAGCCCCCCTCATGCCACACACTCCTCCCTCCCTCTTTTCGTTTCTGCTCCTTCTTCAGTTCTCAGCTGACCAGCAGCTTCCAACAGAGGACCCCCTTGGCGGGCTGGCTGGGTAGCGCGTTCTCATCTGAGCGCAGTGCACCTCGCCTTCTGCTCCTTGGTGCCCCGCCAGCGGACGCTGACGCAGTCCCGGGCACACCTACTCCTGCCAGGCACTGGCTGCTCCACGGCTGTCTGCCCTTGACGTGACCACCACCTGGGACCTGAGCTGACCGCGACGTGGCCCGGGCCACACCCAGCCCCACCGAGGCCCTCACGAGGCATCGTGCACTTTGCTGGCCAAATGCCTGCATGAATCCCACCCCGCAGCGGGCACTCGCCGCAGCAGTACGTGTTTCTCAAAATGGGGAGCGACATAGCCAACGGTAAGAAAAAGATTAAATTAAAATATCCCCGTAAGACAGAATGATGATAGACTAGTAGAATTTTTTTCCAGACAGCTTTTAGGATATTAGAAAATGATCATAACAATATGTTGAGAGAAAAATAAAAAACAAAATTAAAAATGCTACCCAGAAGTGGTATTCAACAAATAAACATAAATATAACACGTAATTCATTAAATATGCACTATTAAATATTAACATGACTCAAAACATGATATTGTACATACTAGGTGTATAGATATCACAGGGAAGGGCTAAACATATATATTTTTCATGCATTATTTTCCTAATCAGGAAAAACACTAAAGAAAAGTAAAATAAAAAATCCTAGTCCACAGCTTACTATTTCCTGGCCCTGATATGACATGCCACTTCACCTATCAAACCTGACCCCTCTTTCTCTGACACCCTCATCTACGCCTGGGATCGGCTGATTTATCCCCTGGGAGTGGCCACTGCAGGCTCCCCCTGACAAGGTTGTGTATTTTGGGGGCTGGGGGGCTGAAAAGGTGGCAGATCATGAGATGATGCTAACGTCAAATTAAACACAACGTGTATCACAAGGCACACAACTGTGGGCCCCCAGAGAACTCGTAGTATCAGAAACTTGTGCACCCTCTGAGGGCTAAGTGGCAAAGCATGCACACTAGGTGGCTGAAAGGAGGCCAGAGCTGGCCCTGTCCAGGGAGGAATGCACTGGAAGGAAGAGAGGAAATGAGCAAACCACAATGTGGACAATGAATAACATTCTGCACGAGAGGAAAAAGAAAACTATTGAGTCACCAGTACATTTAAGGGTTAAAGCTCTTTAAAACTCTAACTATCTTGAAGAAAACCCAAGAAACTTTTATTGGTTAGTGGGAATTTCCATTTTTAAGAGCAATCAAAGAAAAAAAAGAAAGAAAGATATTTATTATACAAAAAAATTCAAAACATTCCTAGGTCCCAAACGACCAAACTTTAAAAGACAAATGACACACTACAAAGCTATTTGTAAAGAATATAGCAAATATCATAAGCATATAAATAATTCAGACACATAATTGTTCATTTTTTAACAAGTATTTAGAGTACCTACAATGTACCATGTCATGAACTGGTGTCAAATCCACCAACATGAAAACGCATGAAAGATAAATCAGCAAATGTATCAGACAGAGAGCTCACACTAGAATAAATATAAATGGCTATTAAATATATTAATAAATGTTCAGCCTCTCTAACAATAAACTAATTGCAAAATCAAAGATTAAAATACCATATTTCACATTTCAAAGATGCAAAGACTAAAACCATAGATTACTTTCAATGCTCACAGAAAGTAATAAAATAGTATCTTCAATGCAAATTGGTACCTTTCTGAAAAATAATTTCAGTGTAACAAAGTAACTTTAAATATGTTTTTTATCTGCTGCTGTGGTATCTCTACTTCTAGAAATCTATCCTAGAATATGGATAAAATTTTAAATAAAATGTAACCAGTATAGAATTATTTTTAATTGAAAAAAGTTAAAAATGAAAGCAGTATAATAGCTAAATATTAAGGATTAATACGTAACATAGGACATTTTGTGGTCATTAAAAATTGTGAATTTGCTGCACGTCACTGTGGGTTCACAGCTGCACCTACCCCTCCATTGCAAACACATAACAGTGATAGATAAAATAGAAGAGCGAGAAATGAAAGGACTCAGGCACATGGAGAAACAAGGCCCACCGGTCCTTGGGCCTGAAGGTCCAGCAGCACCCCATGGAGAGGCGGCTGAGGCTAGGACCCAGGCTGGGGGCAGAGGCCTGTGGAAGCTGCTGGAAGCCCCTAGCATTGCTCTGTGGAAAGCCGAGGCCACTGCTGGGAACCCAGGCCTGGAAGAGCTCCCCCGTCATGAAAAGAGGCTGGGCAGCTGCTGTGCTGATGACAATTTAAGCTGCATCCCCATGACCCAATGCCCTTAGGGAGGAAGAAAATTTGGACTCAGCCTTGTGCCTCAGTGCCATGATGACTGAATCTATTATGTCCCTAACAACTCCTCATGGTGTGCTTAGTGCCAGGCTGGGACCCCAGGAAACTGAGTGGTGACAGTCACCAAGATTCTGGACAAGCAGAAAGCAGGGAGGTGATCAAGAGCACAAGACGCATAAATAAAATTCCAAGAAAACCATGCAGAAACCTAGTACTGAGAAAAACAGGAAGCACAGTTATTAATCTGAAGATGTATTTGTCCCAGGTGACATGAAAATAATAGAAAGTTTGAAAAAGATTTTGGAATAAGCATATTTAAATCCTCAAGAATGTAAATTTTAAAAAACTAGGTTTTAAAAAGCAAGTAATTATTAAACAAACAGGAAAACTTAAAATAAGAATAAGTACCTGTAAAAGAAAGAGCCAGTTGAAATATAATTGAAAATGTAAATTAGGTTAATGGAAGATGTAGAAAATGCATGAAAAAAACAATAGATTGAACATGTAAAAAAAAGTGATGAGGGCGGCTGCCGTGGCTCAGCAGGCGGGGCTCTGACCTGCCGTGCTGGAGGTCTGGAGTTCGATCCCTGGTGCCTCCTGCCCATATGCAAATTAAAAAAAAAAAAAAAGGTGATGACTTTACCATGTGCAACAGAAAGAATCTCCAAGCCTGTACATTATATGAAGTACCAAAAGAGAAGAATAGAAGAGACAATGAAAACTCATTGTTTAAGGATGTAACATACTGTAATTTTCCAAATTTGAAAGGTATATATAGGTGCTGAGATTTAAAGTATCTAGCAGGATAAAAATAAGTAATGCACTGTAAAATAATAATAACAGCAACGATAATAATGCAGATCATTGGGAATGTCAAAATATTATAAAAGATTCTGGAGAGATTTTCCTTTGAGAGATTATCTACCAAGAGAAGAAAATTGGGTTGACAGAAGACTTCTCAGTAGCAACAATGGATTCCTGAAAACAATGGAACATTACTGTCAAAGTGCTGAAAAAGAAATAGTCAACCCAGAATTCTGAAGCCAGTTAGGTATTATTCAAGAGTGAGGGGAAAATAAAGGCATTTTCAGATAAACAGCATTAAGAATTTGCCACTCTCAGACCCTCATTGAAAGAACTGCTAAATGTCTTACTTCAGCATCAATAAAAAGGGTGGGTACAAGAAACACTGATAAAACACAGTCATAAATTTAATTAATTATTGACAATAAGAATCATAGTCATGTGTGCTTTGTGAGATGAAGTCAATTTTAAACAACAATAACAAGAAAGATGGGAGGGGTTCAAGAAAGAAGTTCACTGGGTTGTTAAAATGATGTGCTAAAGCATTAGTTTTGTTTAGGAGATAAATGGAGATATGCGATAACCCTAACATACACATTTATATAAAGTTTTAATGAAATTTAAACAAAAGAGGTAACCACAGGAATAGCAATATCATTCATAGCTTCCAGAGAAAAATATACAGGATAGAGAAAAATTTTTAAATCTCTCTGATAAAATAGATGGGAGAGGAAAATACTCAAATTTAAAGGATGATAAACAGACTCCAAGATTTAAAATTGTCATAATTCCAAATATATCCATTATCACAAAGATTAAGCTATAAAGAAAATAGAAGAAAGGAATGTTAATATCAAGAGCAAGGTAACTGAAACAAAGTTAATCTTTATGTTAGCAAACAGAAAATTAGCTGGATTAAAAAAGGAAAAATAATGCATATGCTTCTTGTAATAGGTACACTTAAACAGCATGAAACAAAAATGCTTGTAATAAAGAGATGTGAAAATATATCCCAGGAAAATACTAACTGAAAGAAAACTGTTGTAGTAGTACTAATTACTAATAAAAAAGATATGCAATTTGAAGGCCAAAAGAAAATAATAACAGTTCACCAAGAAGTTGTTTCAATCAATCTAATTAGAAACAAAAATAAAACTTACTTTGAAAACTAGAAAGAATTACTAAATAAGCCATTTGTTAAAGAGGATAACCTAATGTAACAATGAAAATTATAAAATAATGGGAATGAGGGAACATGGTACTAGAATATATAAAAACCTGTGGGGTGCATCTAAAATCATAGTTGGAGGTAAATTCATAGCCTTAAATAGACATATTTGAAGAAAGAAATCAAAATGAGTAAAAAGAAAATAGAAGAAAGGAATGCTAATATCAAAGAGCAAGGTAACTGAAATAGAGTAAACATAAAGATCTAAATCTGTTTCTTTGTAAAGGCAATAACAACTTTATGCAGTTATAAAGACTTAAAAAACAATTCAAATTCAATCTAACAGGTTTTTTTCAAGGAATGCAACACTGGCTCCACATTTATCAATGTCATAAACCACATTAACAAATTAGCAGCAAAAATAAGAATCAGTGATATCATTTCAGCTGAGGAATAAAGCATTGATTAATATAAATAAAATCACTATTCATATCAAAACAAACATGCAGTTCTTAACTAGTAATAGAAGGAAATGCCCTTAACCTATAGACATAAATCATCCCTAAACACAAGGCAAGTAAATGCTCAATGGCAGCACATCATCAGCACTTCCTTTATAGTCAATAGTGAGGAAAGGAAACCGCAGATTGTCAACCCTCTATCGGGGTTTTAGCCAATGCAATGAAACAGGAAATGTAGAGTTTAAAAATGAAAAGGGAGAGGCAAAAGGCCATTATTTGCAGATAGGATTGCATATATAAGTGGCAATGCATGGTATAAACATCGATGACCAATAATTAAGAAAAATTATATAATCTAATAAATGTGACTCAAAACAAAACACTATTTCGCATATAAGATTGGCAAATATTTTAACAACAAAATACAGTGCTGGTGGATGAATTGTAAAACAGCATTCTCTTGGAAGACATTTATATTTGTATGGTTTTTCTGGAAAGCAATTTGTAAATCAATATTTATTTTTATTTTTCTGTGGGAGTAGGGGTGTAGGTCTTCCAAGTCCACTAGTACAATACTAGCATCTCTACACTCGGATGCCTATGGTCTGGCCCTTTGGTAGGCACTTGGCAAATACTTGTCAAATGGGTAAATGGACTTTTCATTTGATTAGGATTCTTTGCCTATTTGAAAATATGTTCTCAGTGTGTGCTTTGTCTTTTAATGTTTTTCCTGGTAGTTGATTCTCTCAAGATCCTGCAGCTGGTGAGCAGAAGAGGAAAGGTTCCAGGTCAAATCTGTACAAGGGTGAGGTGGCAGTGAATGGGGAGTGGGCAGGGAAGAGCAGAGCACCCAGATATATCATGCCCTAAGCTATGGAGTTCGGACTTCATTTAATAACTTTTCCCAGGAATGGCAGATAGAGGATTGTGATAGGCTGGTGTGGTTGGGGGAATGTGGTGGGAAGTCTTTTGAACTTAATAACTCTGAACGGGGGAATAACATGATGCCACCCCGGTTTTTTAAAGTTTATTCTTGCGTCAAAGGAGAGCCTGATGGACATGAGAAGTGGGGAAGCTGTGGACACTTCTCCATTGCTTATGCCAGGGTCACTCCAAGCTAGCCTAGGCTAGGGGAGAGTTTTTCCAAGAGAGGGTCTCCTGATGATGCTTTGTCCAGGGAATTAGGGTAGGTGGGTGAAATGTATATGCTGGCACTCAGGGGGCCTCTTTAACAAAGCTTGAGGAAGGACAGTACATTCGCCTTCTGAAGCCAAAGGCAATCAGCCAAAGCCAAAAGATTTGTGCATGACCTACACCCTGGAAAAAGGGAACTACGATATCTCTGATAAGGTCCTGATGCAGCTTTGGCAAGGGGGTTCAGTACAGGCAATACATTTGGAGCTGTGCCCTACAGGCTTAAAGAAACGAGCTGGGCTCAGAATCAGTCAACCCAGGAACACGCTCCCGATTTTAACAGTCTTCAACGAGTAGGAAGAAAATGAATGCCAAGTTCCAGAAGAGTTCATCCTGCCTTTTAGTTTTATTAGAAGCAAGAGCCAGGTCCCTTCCAGGCAGGAGGGGTCCACGAGGATCATGGCAGACCCCTTCGTAAGACTGCTGGCCCTGGGTTTCCACGCTGCCCGGCCTCCAGCCCCAGGTATCCAGAGGATGGTCTCAGAGGACTTTTCACTACAGTTTATACAGCGGATGCTTTTAAAACAGAAGCAAAAAAATTGCATGCGAGGGGGGACAGTATTTGTATATTACATGTCATTCATTATTCCAAATGTTATGTTAATCAGTTCAACATCAAGGCATCTTAATATTCTCAATAATGGCACTGGCAACTTTAAATATTAACATCCACATTAGGAATTCCCCCATCTATGAAAAAATTACCGTATTTGCATTATGGAGTGTGGGTTTGACCCAGTCTGTACTTTTTGCACTCAACTTTAGTTGATCCATTGCTGGTTCCCAAACCCACGGCAAATGCTGGGGGGATTAGTGATAAACAAGACTCCAACACATCAAAATTAAATGCTCCTAATTATCAACTTTAAATAAATCCTCATTGTGCAGCGGGGGTCTTTCCACACCACGTGTCTGTACCACTCAGAGAAGACTTTTTCGACACACAGCATTACCATAATTTTTTCGACTGGGGTTCTCATAGGACATCAGATGAAGTCCCTACCCTTAATTTTAATTGCATAGGCTGCATTCTTAATTAAAATCTGTACAAATGGATTTTATGCCATGCCAAAAGAAATCCAAGTTCATTAGTTATAAAACCTTTTAAAAATTGATGTAAATATGTGAATTCCTTAAAAGTTTGAACTCAAAGTCCTCATATTCTGTTGAGTTGCTTTTAATCTAGAAAATAATGAAGTCAACGTAAATTAAGATTTTTACTTTTTTTCCTCTTTTTTTCTTTTTGGTTCATTTCTGTCTTCCTGATTTTGCATTTTTCCTTGTAGACGAAGTTCATTTTAATTTCAAATACTTTAGAGATTTAGGAAGGGGAGGAATCCTTATTGACCTTTTCTCCCTGGGTTTTGCAAATGAAAGCTCATAAACCCTTTAATAATTTTTCTTATTAAGCTGCAATTACATCATCTTCAATGACAATAGAAATCACACTTGCCAACCTGTAGAAGAGGAGGCTTTTAAGAATGTGCATGATTTACTTATTGTAAATTCACACTTTTCCAATTTAAATAATTTCACTCCCAGTTGTCAATGCCACTTTGCATTATCGAAGGAGTAAACAGTTGCACTCAGACAAGATGCTGTGTGGCCCTCTTTTGTTTTAATTCAGGTTGACCAACAAGGACAACTGCAATCAGTAAGCGCTCAATAAAGAGAAAGATTTGTTGAACGTATGGATTCTGGCTTTCACTGAATAGATGGGAGGTTGCCTCTTATAGACAGAGGGAACCTGGGGGGATGGGGTATGGCAACTGTTCATGGCTAAATCGCAGCCTAGTGTTTGAGAAAAATGATGCTAGGATATTTGTTATTGGCAATAAACAATTGTGGGTCTATCTACACAATGTGCAGCATTGTATGTTCCAGTCTGCTAACCATGTCCATGTATGGCTATTTAAATTCAAATCTACATTAACTAAATGCCAAGAAAATTACATTTCAGTTCCTCAGTCATCCTAATACTCAACTGCCACACCTTCATCCTGGAAATCCTGTTGGGCAGCGCCGCGGTAGGGCATTTTCCTGCATATATATGTATATGAAACTCTCATTCATCTCTGGATCTTGGCTCCTGTAGTTTCCGCTTCCCTTCCCACAAACCCCCCACTTCCTGACAAGTCCTTCACCTCCCAAGAAGCACCTCCTGGCTCCTCCACCAAGAAAGCCCTAACCTCTCTGGGAAGATGCCCTCGCTCCCTCTCCCTCATCCCACAGCCTGTCCTCTTGGCCTGCTTCTGGCAGGGAACAGTCTCCTTGGAGCTGGTCCTTTTCCTACATCCCCTGACCTCCCTGGGATACTTAGCAGAAATGGGGCTGTTTAGTTTGTCAGCTGCCGGAATGCAGTATACCAGAAACAAAATGGCTTTTAAAAGGGGGAATTTAATAAGTTGCTAGTTTACTGTTCTAAGGCCAAGAAAATGTCCCAATTACAACAAGTCTATAGAAATGTCCAATCAAAGGCATCCAGGTAAAGATACCTTGGTTCAACAAGTCTGATGAAGTTCAGGGTTTCTCTTTCAAGTGAGAAGGCACATGGTGAACACAGTCAGTTTCTCTCTCATCTGGGAAGGCACATGGTGAACACGGTCAGGGTTCCTCTCTCATCTGGAAGGGCACATGGCGAACACGGTGTCATCTGCTAGCTTCCTGTTTCATGAAGCAACCTGGGAGACATTTTTCTTCTTCATCTCCAAAGGTCGCTGGCTGGTGGACTCTGCTTCTGGTATCTATGTCATTCTGCTCTGCTCTCTCTGAATCTCCCATTCTCCAAAATGTTTCCTCTTTTATAGGACTCCAATAAACCAATCAAGACCCACCCAAATGGGTGGAGACATGTCGTCACCTAATCCAGTTTAACAACCACTCTTGACTAAATCACATCATCCAGGGAGATGATCTGATTACAGTTTCAAACATACAGTATTGAATAGGGACTATTCTACCTTTATGAAATGGGATTTTGATTAAAACATGGCTTTTCTAGGGGGCATACATCCTTTCAAACCAGCACAGGGGCTGTCATAAAATATCTCCTGTTTGGGTCTAACAATCTCTATTTATATTTATCCAAGACTATTTTCTCCCAGGTATCCAAGAGCAAGCTGCTGTCAGAACCTCTGGATTCTGTAGGGGAAACCCCATGTAAGGAACATCATCGCTGGTCCTACACATGTGGTGAAACTTCTCACGGCATCTCGCAGCCTCACAGAGAAGGCTGGATGCTCCAGCCAACCCAGTCCTGCTCTGGAAGGTCTCAAAATGTTCACATCATCTGAAGGCAAACATCGAAGAGTTATCAGGTCTTGCATAGGCAAGTCTGAGTTTCCCCAGGAAGGAAAGAAGGCTTAGCAGAAAAAAAAATTAAAGAATTCAAAAGCCTTGGTTAGAGCCTAAAAATCTGAATAAAATTATTGGCTTAGTGTGCCAACAGTGTAAGCTGTACACATACCCTTCACCCACACTTCTGGAATCTCCAAGAATTTCCCACGTGTATCTATCAGCCATTGCCATAGAACGAATCACCCTACACTCACTCAGCATGAATCAACAGTCGTTTATTATTTTTCATGAGCCTGTGGCTCCGATGAGTGATTCATTTCAGCATCTCTGGGCTGGATTGGGCTGATCTCAGCTGTGCTCCCTCATTTAGCAACAGACATCTGACAAGTGGACCAGGATGGCCATAGCTGGGAAGGCTCCGCTCGGCTCTGTGAGGTCTCCCACCACCCAGCAGGTTAGCCCAGGCTAGTTCTCATGGTGAAGACCACAGAATGAGAGAGAGCTAAAGCCCAGAACTGGCACATGGCCCTTTCCACCAAATTCTATTGGCAAGTCATAAGACAGCCAAGATTCAACAGGTGGGGAAACCAATTCCACCTCTTGACAGGAAGTGCTGCAAGATCATTTTGCAAAGGGTATGAAGACAGAGAGGAGTGAAGAATTGTGTTTATTTTGGGTATTATAACAGCTTTACTGAGATATAATTCACATATCATTTAATTCATCCATTTGAAGTATATAATTCAAAGTTATTTTTAATATATTCACCAAGTTGTGCAACCGTCACCACATTCAATTTTAGAATATTTTCTTCACCCCCCAAAAAGTCTCATACTTATTAGCAGTCACTCCCCATTTCCCCCCAAACCCCGTTCCCTCCCTCTTAGGCAGCCACTACTCAACTTTTTGCCTCTGTGGACTTTAGACTGTGGCTACTTCAGCAATTGACCGACCCACAAAACATCTTCTAAGGGCCAATACCAGACGTGCTTTCCTCTGAACAACACTGCACTCTTTCAGCTGAAGAAGAGATTCAATTTTTGCTTCTGGTGCAGATTAGGCTAAGAGAGGAATGAGGCAGAAGCCTGGTCTTAAATAGCAGATTTCCGAGATGTCATTTCCGATGGCTGTCTCCCACCAGAACCTCAGCGAAGATGACTTACATTACTGGGACATTTCTTAGGCACAGGCAATTGGCCTCACCCAGGGAAGTTCTGGCTTAAAATTTCAAGTAAAAGCTGCAATAACTTCTAGGTTAAGAAAAGTTCAACCATGTTTTTTCTCCCATCCCTTTTCTTTTCCCTCTGTTGTTCTCCAACTGCAAATGGAACTAGGAGTGATGAAATATTGCAAGGGAAAAAAAAAAACCTCTTATGGTGTTTCTGATCCAAGCGGAAGCAGAAAGTGCCAAGGGTTCTCATGGGAAAACCTCTTCTCAGTGATTTTCAGTTGAATTTTTACAGGCCCATGAGGTTAGGATAGTTAAACAAACTTTGGATAAATGCTGCTGGCTTTTTATTCATTTATGAGCTAACCCTTCAATTCTTTTGAGGCTCAACCATCAGCACTTCCTACAGAGCCTGAAAACAAAATGTTTCAATGTGATTGGAATACACAGTGTTCAGAAAATGCAATAAAATGGAAAATAAAAACCCTGGCATTTGATTTAATAGAATTATTCAGTGACTTCTTCATAAATTTTATTTACACAGAAATTCATTTGGGTCAAGTTGAGTCAACCAGCAAATTAGATAGGCCGGTCTCTGACATAATTCAGCAGCGTTTCCGAATTCTAAACTTCCTGCCCAGTTGGCCTGGTCTGCCTGTGGATTTCAAATGTTTCACCATGAAGAACAGCCAGGAGAAAACTGTAAATTTGATCCTCCAAATGAGGGAAACAGTTGAAGATTTGTACTATTGTGAATCCAAGAAAGCTCTTGGCACGAAATGAAGCTTTATGAAAAACACCATGATTGTCCACTCCAACTTAGCATCCTCACTTGCTTTCTGCTTCAAGGGGACGGCAGTGACTCAGAGACTTACATCAGAGAGAGAGACAGAGACAGAGAGATTGAGAGACGGGACTGGGATTGGTTAAGCCCAAAGCACAGCAAATTACATTTGTAAGTTGCCCCCTTTTCTGGAACTATTAAGGAGATGGAGAAGGAGGAGAGAAGCACAGAGAGAGGGAAGAAAAGTCCAGGCAGGCAGGAGGAGCCTGCGTAGGGCACCTCTAAGTGCTTTGTTTGTTTAAGAAAAGAGGAGGCCCCAGGAACACAGAAAAGGGAGCTGAAGACAGGAGCCAGGCTCCCTGGCTGCCAAGCCAGCCTTTTCTCTGTAAAGCTTTTGTTTCTTCAAAGGTGCCAAAAAGCTTGAAAGGAAAAGAAATGACCAGCTAGAATGTCATTCTTTGCAGATCCTTCTTTTGCTGTTGACTTTTATTTCAGGCTCCGCACCTGCCTACTTTGGCTTTGGGTTCCTTCTCCACCTTATTCTGCTGCCATGAATTAAGTTTATCAGCAAGTAACGGGCTTGTAGTAAGTGGTCCAGGTAATAGCATATACAGGATGTGTTTGTATGGGCTCCTTTACACCTTGAAAAGCGACATCTTGTCTTGGACTTCACTATTTCACACACGTACCTGAGATGATTTCCCAGAATCGTGGGTGGGGAAAAGTCCTTGAAGATTCACCGGGTGCAATGCTGAGCCATGTGCCAGAAATAAAAGTGCAGACAATGCAGAAACCTTCTTGATTTGTCCTAGAATCATAAACTTTAACAACAAACTTTAGATCCCTTCGAAATATGTCTTGGCTCTTTCCCCAGGATGAGGAATAATAGAAAAGGGGGAATAGTTCTAAGGATATACTTTATATTTTTACCCCATATCCTAAGGTTTTATTATAAAAAATAAGTGCCACAATGCATATTTTGCATCCTCTGTTGAGAACTTTCTCTGCTTAACCCCCAGCTACTCTTCTTGCAACCACTGACCCCATGAGCCTTGTCCTTTATAGCTCAGAGCAGAGTTCAGATATTTCAGTACCTGGAATTTCCAGCCCATACAAACACTGAGAGTACCGGGTGAGCAAGACACTGTCCTGTCTCTGGGCACCTCCCCAACAATTGAGACCAATTGTGGTGCACCAGAGCTATGAAATCAAGTTTCCTGGCACCTGGAGAAGGAAAGCACTGACCTTGGGAAAGTCAGAGATGATTTTCATGGGAAAGGGTGAGTGACATCTTAACAGGATATTAAATATTAGGTGGAGCTGTCAAGAAGGAGAAATGTGAAAGAAGAAAGTGTTCCAGGAACAGGAAGATGGGCCAGAGAACACAAAGGGCAGATCTTGGCAGTCCATGTTGTGTTCAGGAGAAAGAATGTCCTCCGAGGCTGGAGCTCAGTGCCTGTAGAGCAGTGCATTAGCACCTAATCACAACAGGCCCAGCTGTAAGAGGCCTTTTATGCCACAATAAGGAGTCTGGACTTTATGGAACTAGATAATCAGGAACTAGCATAGATTTGGGTGCCAAGGATGACAAAATGACATGCCTGCCTTGAATGGTGCTGCTGGGAACCTATTGTAATTGCCCAAGCCAGGAAGAGACAGAGCTGAGATGTCTCACAGGTGAGTGGACATGACTTGGTGACCAGTTGAATGTAGAGGATGAACCAAAGAAAGACCCAAAGATGCCTGAGAGGTCCAGATGACATTGAAAGCCAATAGTGATGTCAACGAATCGAACACAAGAACCATGGGGAAAATTCCTGGTGCAGGGAGTGAAAAAGAAAGAGAAAATGACTCGAGATTGGAATGTTCCTAGTCAAGATGCCTGAGTGATCCAGCCATGAGGAGTTATCCAAGAAACTACTGGAAATTCAGGGCCAGATTCTGAAGAAGGAGTGGGGTCTGGAGAGAGAGCGATGCATGATTCATGAGCATGTCAGGGACATCTGCAAGTCTTGGAAAGACTGAGATGACTCAGTGGTATTCCACAAAGGAAGGAAAAAGAGCACATGAGGTTATAGAAATGCTTACAGGCAGGCACCATGCATTGTACTCCAAGGGTTCACAATTATTAACGGCCCACTTTTACCCTGGCAATGAAATGAGAAAGTACTGCCAGCTTATGTATTTGCCATATTCACTCCTTCATTCCATCCCAGACTGTCCAAAGTGCCAATCTCTGTTATCTGCTATTCAAAAGCATAAGAAATTATCCTAGGAAAATGCATTCCTTCAGGTAACCTTTTATCATTTAACAGACATTTGCATTATGGAAAGGTGTGTATATACAATAAGATGGAGGTCCTGTCCTCACCAAACTATGCAAATACATTGTCTTGTTATACATAAAGGAAGAGGCTGATATTAATCCAATAAATGCAATAAACTGTTATGGGCCATTGGTAAAGGAGAGCCAACAGTGGTGGCTCACAGAAGAGAATATTGAGGATAGAAGATGAGAGAAAGAGAAGGAAGTAAGGAGGGCATCAAAAGGAAGCAGGGCTTGAACTGGTCCCTGAAGGCAGCAGGGATTTTACAGTCAGACCAACCCAAGGGGAGAGTGTGACCAAAGCCACAGAAGTGTGAAATAGTCAGTGTTCCATAGCTGAGGCTTAGCCAGAAGAAGGGATGTTGGGGCCGGAGTTCACAGTGAGGGGGAAAACTAGGAATGTGCTCAGGGGCCAGACTCTAGGAGGACTTATGCCAGAATAAGTAATATGAACTTCATTTTATAATCAGGTGGGCAGTTGGGGGAGGGGTGAAGATTTAAGAAGAAAACAATGTGATAAGATTTGCAATTTTGAAAGGGCATTTTGGTAGCCAGTGGAAGAAGATTTGGGGGAGTCTGAGACTAGAAGGCAAAGCAATCAGAAGACTACTGTGATAGACAAAATGAGAAAAAGCAATGGTTTGAATTATGGATGGGAGAGGAGAGCGAGGGAGGCCACCGTTATTAAGAAGGGAGAATCAGCAGGATTTGATGCTATTATAGCTGTTGAAGAATGTGATAAATATGAGCAGATGATAGCTCTCAGGTTGCATTCCGGAACCTGGTAGATGGGGTTTTTGCTGACCTAGATGGGGAATGAAGGAAGGCAAGCAAGGTAGGAAAGATAATGAGACAAGAGCTAGGAAAGGAGGAAGGTACTAGAACAAAGCTATCATTGAGCTCTGCTATGGGCCATTACACCCTCCACCATCTAAGCTTCCAGATCAGGCATCATTGTCCATGTAGTCACTATGGTTCATATATGTATACTGAGCATCTTAAATAATAGTTTTACCATTAAAATGTTGTACTACTAATTGTTACATTAAAAACATACATTCAAATATTTCTTCATGCATTCATGCAACCCAAATGTCTCCCAAATTTCCAATAAGCCTCTTACTGCTAGAAAAAAACAGCTAGATACAACTAAATTCACTTAACAACAAAACAAATGATAGCTTCACTAAATTGGTGTCTGGTAAGGCTATTTCACCAATCCATGAGGGAACCCAAATTCCTCTCTGTGTGCCCATTGAAATTCCAATTTGGATTTCTATGATCGTGTATTTTCTGTCTTGCAGTTGTGAAATTATGTAATAGGCAGAAAGCCCAAATTTTACACAAATATTAAGTACAGATAGTCCAAATTTTTTCTGAACATAATAATGTCTTCCAGAGATGGGAAGAAGGATTAGCTGCAAATAATTTTCCAACCTCTATTGTGTAATACCTTTAGTCATCTATTTTCTGAGATAACATCATTAAGAACTACCATGTGCTTGCTAAAGAAACTTATCACCTCTTTTTTATATATTAGCAGAGGGATTTTTATGCCAGTTCTCTGATCTGCTCACGAACTGCATTAAAGTAGATGACAAAGCAGGTAACACCCAAACCACATAATTGAGATGAATTTATGATGCAGAATTTGATTTTTTTAATTTGAAAAATTATATTGAAAAAAATTCATACCTAATTAATATCTATTAGCCTGAAAGCCTCAATTCTACAAAGTTTCTCTCATTTCTAGATGAACCCTGGGAAGGGAAGGTATACTGAATATAAAGGCAAACAAGGGGTCAACATTAAAGAAACATAGAAAAGATGTGATCCTCTGAATGCAGTCACCAGTTTTCCAGCAACATGCTACTACTCTTCCACTTTTGAGCTTTAGAAGAGGCTTTAGAGGTCATTTTATAATTTCCTCTCTCTGGGAGTTCTGCTTCTATTTAGGACGTAGAAAGCTCAAGAGAATAATGCTTCCTTCTAACAAAGAGGGAAAAATTGGATAATCTACAAAATCTTACATTTTTTAAGTCCATTAAGGAGCTGAGCTCACAAAGCAACAAGTAAAACTCAATTCTGAATGGTGACAAAACTCTCCAAGGAGACAAAAGTCACACTAATCATTTTACTTTGGGCTGCACATGGAGAAAGAGGCAAACACCATGAAAGCAAGTAAGAAGAAAAAAAACAATAATTGAAATTTTTTTAAAGGTAAAGTAAGAATGCAGAATCTCTGAGAGCCCCAGACACAAAGAGAGTACCCAATTACTCAAAAGTCTTCTCCACAGGACATTCCTGGGTGCTTACAGGAAAGATTGGGGGTAGAGAGGTTATTTATATGAGCTCAACCTCATTGGCACACAAGTACAGGATCCTATTTCCATGAACTTTCTCTAATTTTAAGGAAAAACTTTAAACCACTGGGGAAGGGGCAGAAAGCCCACAGTCCCACCCTAAGGGCATAGACAAAGATCCACTATCTCTGTAGAAGCTGAAGGAGCAAAACTTAGTTCTCCCAAGAAGGACCAGAACATGTCCCTTATTTACACCAAGAGCTCCGAAGTTTACCTCTGAGGAGAACCAATAAAATCTTCCCCCACTCAAGACACTCTCATAGATATAAGAAATAAACGGCCTCCCCAGCATGGAGGCAGGAACACAAAGAGTCCCACTGCCAAGATCCAGATGTATCAGACCTACTTAAAACTCAGGTTGGTCCAGAAGAGCTAAGAACCACCCCCATGTCCCATCATGGGCCCAACAAGTACCAGCAAAAGCAATTTATTGCTAGGGAGTGACAGATCATGGAGAGAGGCTTCCACTGTGCAGGGACTACTGAAAGTTAGACATGGAGCAGGAACACTGAATGGCCCTTTGGCAGATTAGGTCGATAGTAAGGACAAAATAGCAGCTGTCCACTAATGGAGGAATTGTAAGACTGTCGTGCACTAACTGTAACTATAGCAGCAACAAAACCCAAAGGCAGTGCAGCCACTCAGATGATGATAACACCCCATGATAATGGCCAGGTACAGGAAAAGACAGGCCCATTTTGAATATAAATACTTTATCTCAGTATCCACTATTCTTCCATAATTAATGTCCCTCATTCAATTCAAAAAGTACAAAAGACACACAAAAAAGCTAGGGTGGACAAACTCTTACAAGAGATTACTAGTCAACAGAAAAAGAAACTGAGGGGGGCTTTAAAATAACAATAATCAATATGTTTAAGGCTCTAATGAATAAACCGACAACTTGCTTGAGCAAATGGGGAATATGAGCAAAGTTGTGAGATAATAAAAATCAGTTAAAGAGAAAGACTAGAAATAGAAAATATGATATCAGAGATGAAAATTCCTTCTATTGACTCATTTGCTGACTAGACACAGCAAGCAACAAAAGGAATTAGTGAATGTGACGCCATTTCATAGAAATTAGTCAAACTGAAACAAACAGAAAAAAAGAGTGCGGAAGGGAAAGAGAACAGAACAGCTAAGATATGTGGAGCAATATTATATCATCTAATGTACTTGGACATACAGGAAAGAGGCAGAAGAAATATTTAAAGAAATAATTGGCAAGCACTTTCCAAAATTAGTGAAAGGCAATAAGCTACAAAACAAAGAAGCTCAAATAACTCCAAGAAGGACTTTCAAAAATACACACTTTAGCACATTATAGTCAAATCACTGACTGCTAAAATTGAATTCCAAAGAGATCATCTTGAAGGTCTCCAAAGAAAAGAAAAATCACATGCAGAGAAACAAGAATGAGAATTATAAGATATTTCTTGTCAGAAACTCTGAAAGACAGAAAGTAATGAATGACATCTTTAAAGTACTGAGATAAAAAAAAACAACACATAACAAACAGCAACAACAAAAAAGCCTACTAATCCCAAATTCTATACACAGTGAAAATGTCTTTCAAATATAAAAACTTTTTCAAATAGTTAAAAGCTAGGCAAATTCATCGATGGAGGAAATTCATTTCAAGACATATTAAAAGTAATTCTTTATGTAGGAGCAAATTGATATCTGTATCCACACAAAGTAATGCCAAGTTCCAGAAATGGTAAAAATTATGGTAAATTTAAAATAAATTTCTAATTTTTAAATTTCTCTAAAGGATTGTCTGTCTAAACCCAGATTGTATGAATATATTGTGGGTTTACAACATATGTAGAATAAAATGTATTACCACCTTAGACAAAGATATGAGAGAGAGGAAGTGGAAGTATACTCTTATAAACTTAGAACATTTACACCTGAAGTGGTATACTAACATATGAAGATGAATAGGATAGGAGAGAGATGTATATTGCAAACCCTAGAACAACCCATAAAAAGATTACAGAGGGGCGGCTGCCGTGGCTCAGCAGGCAGAGCTCCAACCTGCCGTGCTGGAGGTCTGGAGTTCGATCCCTGGTGCCTCCTGCCCATATGCAAATTAAAAAAAAAAAAAGATTACAGAGGTGTGAATCAAACAACAATGGAGATGAAATGAATAATGAAATATACCCAATTAATTTAAAAGAAGACAGTAAATGAGGAAAAAGGGAATAGAGAACAGATGAAACAAATAGAAATAAATAGAATAGTATATTTAAATACCATCATGTCAGTAATTACACTAAACGTAAATGGCCTATACACCCAATTAAAAGGCAAAAAATGTAAGAATGGATAGCAAAGCAAGACCTAAATAACTGCATGCTATCTACAAGAATCCTATTGCAAATATAAAGATACTCTAAAGTTAATAGTAAAAAGTGGAAAAGTATCTACCAAAAAAGCACTAATCCACAAAAGTAGAGTGCTATGTTAATAACAAAGTAGACTTTGGCAAGAAATACTGCCAGGACAAAAAGAGGCATTACATAATATTAAATAAGTGAACTCATTAAGCATACATAAAAATTTTAAATGTGTATGCACTTAATAGTAGAGATTCACAATAAAGAAAAACAACTGGTAAAAGTGATAGGGGAAATAAACAATGTTATAAAGAAGTATCCACTCTTACTGTCCTCCCAAGACTGTAAGTCTTGGTCAGTGAGGTGGGGAGTGGTAAGAACACTCAACTTTTGTGAACATGACTCTTTAGGGGTGTGGGTGTGGGTGTGCATGTGTGTGGGTGTCTGGAAAAGAGGCACAAGGTTCCACATGGACAAACATAAGTAACCACCCAGCCAAGTTTTGAGCATCACTAGCTTTTGAGCACCAATGTTCGCATGGACTGAATTAACTTTTGAAGTCAATGGCTCCAAATCAGCCTCCATGTTCCTTTTGAAATTTAATAATCCACAAAAAATTATCCAATTTTCCTCATGAAAACCTTCAGTAACTGCTTGTTGGATGGAATGTTGTGAATGAACTGGATATTAATCACTTTGGCATGATTGTTAGTACATAACAGTGACTTGGACAAAATTAGCACCATACAGTCCTGATAGCATTATAGATTAAAGTCTGACATTTGTCTTTAACTATCTGAAGCAGGTAGAAGAGAGGAGAGAAGGTGAGAAACTGGAAAGAAATCTTTCATTATCTTATGATTAAAATGTCAACAATAGTAATAATAATAATAAGAGGTACTGCTAAAGAGTGCCTCCTATGTCCCAGGCACTGTGCTAAGAACTCTGAATATGTTGGCTCATCCAATCCTTCCAACAGCCCTTTAAGCATAATTATGCTCTTGTAGGGTTGAAGAAAATGAGGCTTGGGGATGTCCTTTGCTGCGTGCCCAGCTCGCCCACCTAGTAGATGGTAGAACTTGGATTCAAGCCCAAGTTTGCCTGCTGAGCAAATCTCCCCTGAGTATGGTGATAAAGAGCAATGACTTTGAAGCCAAATATTTACCAAACACTCACTTTGCTTAAGAAGGCCAATTAGAAACTACAAAGGCACATGACCCAACAATGGCTGCTGGATAGCTGATGGCAATGCAAACAGCCTCTCCCTCATGCAGCCAACTCCCACGACCAGTCAGAAGACTCAGTTATTGGAAGGTGTTGTTTATGGTTGTTTCCTGGGGCAAGCATCCAAATCTACACTGAAGCCTTCCCTGGAATAGCACCTGTTTTTAGGGATGGAAAAAAAAAGGCTTTTAAATTGACTTCACCATATGTTTTGAATAATTTTGCATAATGTAAATAAGCTTCCTAATTTATCATCTTAGATTAGTACCAGAATTTTTTAAGGGAGATGCAAAGATTGAATTCAGTCCTTGGTGATCAACACAACACAACTCATTCTATACAAAAGAGAAACTGAGGCAGGGAGACATGAGTTTTCCATCATCAGTTATTTATTCAGGGAGTAAATGAGGCAGAAAGTCAGAGTTTCAAGTCTAAGTGGTGTTTATAGTTTCTTTCGCAAGGATTGTGGTTTGGAGGTGGTGGGAGCTCTGAGATGGGATCCCCATTATTATTGCAGAGGAGACGTAGCTGTGTCCCCACTCTCTCTAGAAATCGTCCTGAGGTCTGCTCACTCATCAAGGGTCATTCCAGAAGGAGCTCGGACATGGTCTTGCAGGCGCCCTCCGCTCCCCCAGACACAGGAGGCACTCGCAGGGGCTGCTCCTGGCTGCACACACCCCCGTGCACATGTTTTTCATCGCCGGTCACGCACCCCACTGCAGAGCATCCAGAGACTTGGCCCCTGGACCAGGGTGTCTTGGGGTTGCGAGCAATCTGGACTGCTCCCTGATATACGATGTGAGCCGAGAAAGACTGGACAGGCGGATGGGCTGCGAGGATTACTGAGCATTCCTTTTCCAACTTCCTGACGCCCCCGTCTTATAATGTGGATGTGCCTGGGTTTAAATTCGTGGTGGTTGCGTGTGCTTGGAGAGGGGGTGGGTCGTTTCCTACTCAAACTGCTTATTTAGAATATCAGTCTGAAACAACCTTCCTCAGAGCTTAAAAACGCTATTCAATTTCTAGATATTTTTCTTTCATAATTAATCCATCAGTTTTGACAAAATACATGCAACTGGTAGGATCACACAACCCAACATAATTAACAGTATTGAATTCCAGATATAATAAATAATTATTTGAGTATAAATGCTATCTGTAAGCTACACACTTAACCAGAGTGACATTTTATTTATTTTCTTGGGTCTAGTATTTGATGACGAATATACTGTGGAGAAATGAAAGTGGCTTCTAAAGGGAACCAAAATTTCATTGTTTCCTGAAGTCACTAAAATACTCAAATCAAACATTGCTTATATTTTAACAAAGAAACCCATCAGCTACATAAAGGACACCAGAATCTGATTTTTACTGCCCAAACCAGCTCTGGAAGATGGAGCAAAAAAATCTCTCTTTTCTTGCTTAGCATCTTTTTTTTTTTCTCATGGCTCAAATTGGCAGAGCTCGGAAAGTGTGCTCACATGAGGATTTTAATTTATTGATGCGTCTCGCCCCTACTGTACATTCCTGGCTGTTCTACGAGTGTAATGGATGAAGCAGATGTTTGACACGGCAGCACCTCTTCATAACTTCACTCTTCAAAAAACAGTTTTACAAGTACTTGCTTGCATCGGTTCCCATTCAGCACAGGAAGCTGAGGTCATTGCAAAACACGGGGCTCGGCAGAAGCCTGAGCTCATGTGCTCTGCAGCTGGGCCCCCGTCTTCTGAGCCCGCTGGCAATTTATAAAACAGCCATAATTTTCAGCTTATGGACAAAGAAATAAAAGTGTTGACACCATTACTGTAACATCTGTGAAGGGAAAAATATGAGCTGATTTCTAGGTGCGCAAATGGTACCAGAGTTATAAAGATTCTTTTATGCTTAATTGTATTCCTCATCAGTAGTGATTATTTCTAACATGAGCAGTGTCTTCCAATGTAATGTCAACCTAAAAGGTTAAGACCGTACAATAGAGGTGTTTCTACCTCATGATTGGTTGGGTCTGCAGAGTTACACTAACTGGTAAAGCAAGTCATGGCTTCTGAGAGCTCACCGGTCTACACTGGTGCTTCCTGAGAAAGAGCACATCCCTCTGGCTGGTCATATCACAGAAAGGTACTGCTGGGCAAGGGACAAACTGACTTCCAGGCTGATGCCACAGCCATATTTGTGTCATGGGTCAAGGGCTACTGAGGTTTCTGCCTCTTGGCAACCTCAGCCCTCACTGGAGATGAACTTCTAGGTTTTGGAAGAGCTGATGTTGAGTGATGCCTGGGGGAGAAGCACAGAATGCTCTGGAATGTTGCATATGGATGAGAAGCAGGCTCAGAGAGTCAAGGTGCCTGCAGATAAATGCCTCAGGAACCAGCCTTTGTGCGCCCAGTGGGCAGTTCAGTTTACCTGGCTGCTCCTTCTCTGCCAGTAGTGGTGTGAGGGATTGAAGGGTCCACCAGGAGGTTTGGAAAAGTGCATAGCATTGAGTGTGTGAGACAATGGGTGAGTGTGCATGACTATGTGTGTCTGTGAATATGTGTAACTGTGGTTGTGAGCCGGTGTGAGGTGCATGCAAACCTGTGTATGTGTTTATGGGTATGTGTGTGTGTGAGTGTGCATGTACATGCGAGTTTGTATGTGACTGCATATGTATGTGGATGCATGTGCATGTGTGACCATAATTGTGCATGTGTGAATATGGGGGTGTGAATATCTGTACATGTATGTGCATGTAAGTGTTTATGTGAATGTGTATGTATGTGTGAATGTGTTGCACGAGTGTGTGAATATGTAGGTGTGATGTGGAGGGGATATATGTGTGTGCATATGTGTTCATACACACACATGTGTGTGTGTGCTGGTGGAGTTGGAGAGGCATGCAGAGAGATCCAGAGTAACCTTCCAGAAAACCTCAGGTTAGTGCAAGAAAATTGCCTCTAAAGCCCTATTCAGAAAAAAATGTCTCCCTGGGAATCCCCACCACCACCACCACCAGGAGGCCACAGCAACCTCCCACCAGCACTGCACCCTCCCTTGTAGAATGCAATTCAGGAGCCTAGAGTGGCCTTCTCAGCCCCATGACCTCACTGCATCCCCTTATTACTTGATGCTGAAAATCAGTTGTTAAAGTATCAGAAACTGGACACTACTGCCTGTCTCTTCATTTCTCATTAGCCATTTGAAATCAGCTGCCTTTGCCTTAGCAGACTAAAGGCTGGCTTGCCTCAGGTAGTAGATGGTTTGCCGTGGAGGATGCTGGTTCCTCCAAAGCATGGACCTTTACACCGCACCTACAACCACCCCCGGCATAGCAGGTCCTCATCTTAGCTTAGAGTCCTTAGAAAATGGAGTTGAGGTGAGGCTTGCATGCCAGTGGTTTACTGAAAGGTGAAATTCCAGGGTAGCAGGAGCAAGGGAAAAGGAATGCCGCCGAAAGGGTGGGGAACACAAGACATTACCTCTCTGTGCCCGCTCAGCAACAAACTCCAAGCTCCAGGGCCCCCACTTAATGGGTGCACCTCTCAGGCACGTGGGACATCCCCAGGCAGACTGTTTGGGAAGCCCCTGCCTGGACTAGTCCAGAAAAGTCCAGTGGAGAGGGAATTAGGCACCTGTCTCCTGCCTCCCATTGGTCAAAATGCACCCACAATGGAGCTAACTTCCTTCACTGTTGGGGAATCTGACCTCAGACCCTGAAGCTTAGAGCCTCCTCTCCAGGAATCATCTGCCTGTCATGGCTAGCCATCACCTTTGGTGGGGAGGTGACACCATGGCAGGGACAGAGGGGTGGTCCAGGAGGAGGCTAGGCCAAGAGAACCTGTGGAGGCACAGAAGATGGCTCTGACACAGTTGTGATAAGTGTCTTCTGAATGAATGAAAGGGACATAAAAGAAATGTCATGATAAGACACACTTCAATGACTCTCTCATTGGGAAAACAGAGCTATGAAGCAATGAGATCATTTAAGTGTTGGCATGCATGGCCCATCCCCAAGCAGGTATAGAAGTTGAGTGAGGAGATCTCTGAGAAGCCTGGAAGGTCCAGAAAAGGCAGAAACACTGCCATCCCCTTTCTGTGTAAGTGCCCACTGATGCTGAAAATGCCATGATGTATGTGAGTCACAGTCAATATTCTATTGTAGAAGCAGAGCTAGTAAGTGTGAAGAAAATTGTGGTATCTAAAGCAAATCACAGTCTTAATTATTGCTCCATTTGAGCCTTGGTTCTTGATGATGGAAGCAAATTATTCAATTGTATAATTTGAGCTGAAAAGTACTTACGAAGGATATTGCTTAATAAAAGTAAGCATTTCCCTTGATAACTGACATTTTAAATGGTTATGTGTTGGAGACTATACATGGACTATGCACATATTTCTTTTTAAATTATCATGATTTCCTCCCAGGTTATACTATTATCCTTGCTTTGCAGGTGAGGAAACAGGTTAGGCAACATGCCCTCAGCCCTGCACTATTCCTTGGACTCTAGCTTCTGGTCTGTGCGCTAACAGAAAGCCAACTTGTTGCCGGGTGACTAGATGACCACCAGGTGCTCCTAAGCATACAGATTATTTGTTTTCACAAGTAGTGCTTTCCAAAAGAAAACACTCAAATAAGAAAGAAGCTCTTCTCGTGGCTTTTCCAAGCCATTTTAATGCTAATTTGGAAGCTGATTCCATCATCCTACAAGTAGAATAAAGGGCTCTTACTCTCAAGGTATACGTCCGTACACCTAGCTTGGCCTTCAGGCATCTAAGGTGAATGGATCCATGAATAAATACTGTTTATTGGAAGTTACTTTTCTCCACCACCGACATCATAGTTATAGAGATACCGCAATCAACACGATCATCATTTCTGCTAGGTTGACCAGAAGGCAGTACCAGAAAACAACTCTGGGTTTTCAAAAGCATAAAGCTGTGCCTTTCACTGTGCCAGACAAGAGGCTCTCTATTTGACGCCCGATGCCACCTCTAACAGGAAATTATAATATGACAATGATTCATCTCCAGAAAGGTAACTTGAACGTGCCAATGAAGAGTGCTGCCTGACTCACTTGCACTTGTCTTTCTTCTGCCCAACACAGCAAATCCAGGTCAGATAATTAGGACTTGTCTTTATGCCTGATGCTTTCTGAATTTCTGCAGTTTCCATGAGTAGGAGGTAAAGGTTCTAAAACCTTCCATGAGGTTGTTGTTGCCATGGAAACCATTCCCTTGGAATTCTCATACATATCCCCAGTCCATGAACAGCAGAAGATACTGTAAACCAAAGACTGAAAGAGTCCTGAAATCTAGGCAGAAGGCAGCAGGGTGCTGGGGAGGTTCGGGCAGTTCCCAGAAGGTGACACTGAGGATAAAATGGATTATGGAGGAGAGGGGACATGGCCCCCATTCTGCTCCTGTGGCTGGTGAAGAGATTCGACGGCTCATACACCTGTCGTTTCATCAATAGGGAAGCATCATGCCAAGCCCACTGAGGAGCCGTGAACTTGCATTCGCACAATGCTGTCACCAGCCTGATAGACTTCCTACTAACTCCTTCCTCCACAGCCAACCAGCTGTTTGACCTTGGGCCCATTTCTGGGATCAGTCTCTGCCTCTGTTTACAAATGAAGACTTTGGACCAGCTTTTACTCAAGATCTCCTTTAGTGAGAGGACATCATGATTCAAGCTGTAAAATGGAAGGGCGGATGGTTTAGACTAATGGTTGGTTGGTTTTGAGTCTTCCTTTGCAGCATATTCTATGAGGTTAGGCTTGACAGTTACCTCTCTGTAGAAAGAAACTTGAAGGAGTGACAGCACTATGTCTTTCTTCATATCTCAGAAGATGTAGGTATGCTTGTGTCTTTAGTTTTTATCAGAAATTATTATCAGAAAAATGTCCATTTGTTCTCCATTGTTAAGAATGGAGACAATGGGCAGAGATGGGGACATTGAGTCCTTGTAACTAGCATGAGAAGAGAACCAGCAGTATAACGACTGTGTCTTACAGAAGAAGAGATTGAGGTCCAGAGAGGTCCAATGGCAATGAGCAACAAAGACATAACATTAGCCCAGAGTTTGATTCCAAACCTTTGGTTCTTCCAAGTATGGTTTTCTGGCGACAACTAAGCATTTATGGCCAGCTCGAATGTACTGGTTCCTCTTGATTTGAGAGGAAAGCAAATACTATCTAGTTCACAGATACTTTATTTTATTGTTCGGAGGAGACTATAGACTTTAGGGAGATCCTTGGACCATCCTGGCTTGTGGGACAATTCTGTACATTGCAAAGAATGGATTGCATTTTCCTGGGCAGATTTTCATGTGTGTGTTGAGTTTTCAGGATATACTCTTGCTAGGTCAAACTGAAGATAAAGACTTTGAATCCATCCTCTCGGCTGAAGAGGAAGAGCTGGGTGACAAAGGAGTAAAGATAGAAAAGTTTGGAAATCCCTCTCAGAAGAGGTCAACTGGAGCAGCAGTGTCTAAGCCCATCTGCAAATCCTCAATGAGGGGCAGGGATCCAGGCAGATGTTGAGGATGTTGACTCAGAGACAGCTCACCCTGTGGAGTTCGGGGCCCTCCTCAGTTCCAAAACAACGTGGGTGGGCCTTTGTTGGTCCTTTCTTTCAATCAGGTGCATCCAAGTTTTCATAAGAGCAAAGAGGATGATGGTTAGTTAATACGTGAAAAGCTATTCCCCCTTTAACAGTTTTTTAAAAAGTCTAATTTGAATGTGTGATGCATGGGTGGGAAGGAAAAGACAGAGGAGTCCACAGGGTTTAAAGGAACACAAAATGGTCTTAAAATGTGATAAGCCAGATAGCTATTTGAGTACAACTTCCCTGAATTTAAGGTTAAGTTCTTGCATGGTCATGCCCAACTATACAATGAATGTCTTAGGGTTTTTGTTGTGATTGTTGTGTCCTAACTAGTTCATTCATATTTGGGAACAAAGCTTCCAAATTTTAAATATAAAATTATAAATATTCCCTCTACAAACAAGCATTCAGACCTGTCCATTTGATACTGAATTAAGATACAGATGTCTGCCAGGAGTGATCTGATGAGATGTTTAAGGTTTTGTTTTATTTTTGTTTTCTTTTCTTTAATACAGCATGACATAATTTTAAACAAAATTCTCAAGACTCTAATTTAGGACAAAGACAACGAATGCTTAATGAACTCTATTCCCAAGACTGCTTTTTTTTTCAACATCCCCGGCTTGTCCTCACACTCTCGTCTCCATACCCAGCAAGCATTCGGTGGTAGGGCGCATCTGCAGAGAGAACCCTCCCGGCTCGGCTTGGAGTTCCACCCAGGAAGGTGGTCTTCCCCTCATTTGTCAATCAGTGGCGGTTCTGAGCTGGTACTAGTGCTTATGCCCACACATCTGAAGCCACTCTCTAAGAAACGACATCCTGTTCCTTGGCAGGTTGCTAATAAACATTCACAGTTGGAAGGAGGGCCTTCCTGGAAACTGGAAGAGTGTTTAAGAAACTCTCATGAAGTCATCGGGGTTAAAGTTGACCTTCCTGTTAATAAACTTTGTGAGAATGTGCCTGTGGTCTCTGGCAGCGAGTCAACATTCTCCGTTTAAATGGAGTCATCAGAGGAACAGGTAAGGGAGAACCTTAAGGAAACCCCCGGCACAAGAATTCTGCCAAGGAAAGCAGTCGCGGAATCTGTCCCTCTGCTGTCCCTGGGAATGTGCATTTTGGGGACACTCCAAACTGCTCAGCTTGGAAAGGAAGTGGCCTGTGTACCTTCGGTCCAGTGGTGGCTGGGTATGCGTCCTGACGACCTTGGGAGCAGCCCTTGCCTTGGGGTCTTCAGCCTCTGCTATTCCTTTTAATGGGGCTGTGATTTGATGGCACTTCAGCTTTCCTCTCTGTGTTGTTTTGTCTTTGTCCCAGGGTTAGAGCTGCCAGTCCACAGCACAGGTTCTGGCTCCACCTGTCACTGGACTCAGAGGTTATGGTGCTAATGTGCGATTCTCTGGCTCCCCAGTGCTTGTTTCCTAAGGAAGTTTCCAAGTGTTTATTCTCATCCAGGACCCCTAGGCTCGGCCAGAGGGTGGGAGAAGAGGTTCATCACGGGTACCCCTCCCACAACAGCTTCATTCTCTTGGTGAGGCAGGCTTCTACTGGTCCTAGCTGAGTCTGCAGGCTCCCCCATGCTGTGAAACTCACAGGCATTCATCATCCACCCTTCAGTGGCTGTTTCGAACATCAGGAGCCCAATGGGAAGCTCTCAGGTGGTTTGTTTTTCAGCTGAAGCTGCTACAGGCTCTCCACAGCCATGGGCCCGGCTTTGGGGGGCAGAGGGGCCCTCCTCATTTTCTTCAACATATTGAAAAGGCATTTCCTAAATTCATAATGCCTCCAACACATAACATCCTAGCATTCGATTGTAAAGTCTGCACGGATGGGGGTATGGCCTGCCCTTCAACTCTGGCCCCGTTTCCTTAAGGAATTCATGAATGTGAATACTACACTTTTATATTTTTACAGCTGCATACATTTTCTCACTTGATTCTCCTAACTCTGGGAATTAAGTAAGGCAAGGGCTATTACTCCCATTTCTCAGATCTGGAAATGGAGGTTAAGGAAACAAATGATGCACTCAACCATTCAATTTGGCAGAAGGGGCCAGAGCTCAGGGGCTGGGATTCCCAAGACACCCTCTAGCTGCCCCCACTTCCCAGCCCCGACCCTGCAGCTGCGAATCCCCACACCCAGCAGCTCTGCTGCCTGTGCCAGCACTGCAGACCCCTCCTGCCACGCCATCACCTCCAGGTACGGTGAAGGGACCAGAGGCTGCAGGAAATGACAAGCCCTACAGCCTTGGACTCAGATGTACCTTTTTTGGGTCGGTGGGTTTCCTCTCCCAGTTGTCATTCTCTCACATCATCTCTGCATCTTCAGGCACGTGTGTTAGATGCTGCATCCTCGGGTCACATGTGCTTTAAGGGGCTGCTGCCCCACCTGCTCACAACCTCCAGGTGCAAGAACGGGGTGGCGAGGTCTGGGGCTGTAGAGAGGAGTGAGAAAAGGAGAGGGTGAGCCAACGCCACTGCAGCTCTCGGGAGCCCCCTGGAAGGGACCTGGGCTCATGGAGGATGGGAGGCAGGCGTGGTCCTCACCCTTGGGCAACTGCTCTCAGTCCCATTCGGACTCCACCTGTGGGCCTGGGGTTCAGTGAAGAGCAGGGGAGCTGCTTTAGTTAAATATTCAGATTTATGCTTGGGGAATGCTCCCTCTGGCCGAAGGGAAAAAGTGAAATGCGTGAGGGTGCAAGGGAAGGGACGGAGGAACCGAGTGAGAAGATGGTAAGTTACTGAAGCAAGGCAGCTGTGGCGCCTTCGAGGGCAGCGATTTGGCAAATCCTTCAGTGGAGGAACCAGGACTGGGTTCCGCAGAGGATGGGACAAGCTTTTCTGGTTTGGGTTGGGGGAGTTGGGTTGGAGGTGATCTCAACAGCCTGGGAAGAAAACCTGCAGGAGGAGTAGAGCATACTGGAATTCAGAGGGGCGGGGAGGGGTCACAGCTGCTTGCAGGGGCTGTGAGCTGTGAGACGCTCACAGGTTTGGATCTCCGTGGGGACTGGTGGGGAGTGGCCAGCACTGGCCGGCAGGCGGGAGCCCACGTGGAATCTCTTCCTTTTCCCTCTTCTCCTGAAGGGCTTGGTGGTGGGGTCCAGGACCTGGCAAGTGGTCAGTGGTGCCACTGCTGACCCTCCTCCATCTCAGGCAGCTTGATTTACCGAGCCTATTAATAGCAAGGAAGAAAAGCAACGTCTTCAAGAAGCGGTGCCCTGCAGAGTCCTCTGACCCTGTGGCCGCTTGGCCATGCGCTGGGCCGGCAGAGAGCTCACCCGAGGACGATGTGGGCAGCGATGCACCACAGGAACCTGGGGTGCTCCTGGCTGGTCCTCATGGGTGGGCCATCATCAGGCTGGAAGAGCCCCCCGCCTGCACCAGCCCACCCGGCAGCCCCCTCGGGCCACGCTGCCTCCCCCAGGAAGATGGCTACCTGGGTGGCAGCCCCTGCTCCCAGGGAAGAGCCAGGCTGCGGGCACACGGGCGTGTCCAGCTCTCCCGCCCAGGTATGAGCTTTCAGCAGGTGTCACCGTCAGAGCTGGTTGCCCCCTGGGTGAGGACGCAGCTGGGGAGCTGCAGGTGCCTGGAATGCCAGGAGCGGCGCCCGGGGGCCCACATGGCAGAGTCCAGGGCATGTCCATGACTTGCAGAAACACAATGGAGGAAGAGGTAGGGGGTGTAAGGAAACGTGATTGTCTGCATTTGGCTTTGTGAGTTTTATCGAGGGCACCTCCGTCGTGCCAGCCCTCCGACCCTTCTCCCTGGGATGCCAGCCTCCTGCCCCCAGTGCCAGGCTGCTCGGCCATTTAGTCGGCCCCTTCCTCTGCTCTCTGTCCTCTGGGCACTCAGAGAGCAGCCCCAGCAGCCCCAGCAGCCCCAGCAGCATCCTAGCAGCAGCCTCCACCCTGGGACCCTCTCCCTGCCACACTCAGACATTGGAAAACCTGCCTTGGGGGCCCAGATGTTTGGTGGTTGCTGAGGATACAGGACCAGTTTATTTTTATTTAGATAGTAAGAGGAAAATGATCTAATCTTGAGTCATAAAGCCATGTTTGACTGTTTAAGGGAAACATTTTTCTTAAGAATTAGCTAAGAAATAAATATGAGAAGCCAATGCATCATACAATCTGTAATGGTTATGATAATAGGAATAGATCTGCACAAAATAAAAGTGACAATGGCTAAGGTGCATGTGATAAAATTGTTGGGAGAATCAAAATTTCTTGCTTATTCAGAAATGCACAAATGATCTCGAAGAAAGTGAAACTGAAAGATCAGATACAAGAGAAATTATATGCTGGCAGAAGCCACAGTTAATATAAATTATGTGGACCAAAAATGGATCTACGACTCAAGCTTAAATGCAAAATTTACTTGGGAAAGAACTGATCATGATGAAGTAGCTAAATTTTTCAAGTATCTCAATTTTCACTTTAAATTGACTTAACAGGATTTGTTCTGGAAAACACTTACTCCACAAAAACTTGACATTGCTATAATTCTCTTTCAATGTTTGCATTTATGAAGTGTTATCACGATGCTCCTGGGATGGAAAATATGGGGACAAAAGTCTTAGAATCAAAATGTGACGTGCCCAGCAGTGCTTCATACAGGAACTGTTTAAAAACTTGAAAAAGAGATCAGACTTCAACTAGAGAAATGAAAGAAGCTGATCTGGATGGGACTAAGGTAGATCAGGATACAGAGTAAAGGATGATATCAACCATATTTTAAAACTTCAACTTCTGGGTAAGACCTAAGGGAGAGATGTTTATTTGGTGCAAAAATTTATACTTTGGGTTGTGCATTACCTAATTTAACTTATATGACCAGTTTAGTTGAACACCATAAGTGCATGGAATCTTGAATAGGGTGTGAGATTTTGTTGGTTTGTCCAGGTTAGTGTGATGCCCTGATATATTCCAGAGTGATTTGGGCAGTGAGTAAAGCATTTGCAAAGTCCCCATGGGGAAATGGGGAGAAAGGAAGAAATATTCAACATCCTTATTTGGAGAATTTCTGGTATTCTCAAAACAATAGACCAAGCCCTTGATCTTGGGGTTCGCTGCCATTAGACTTATTCCTGCACAGGGTAGGCTAAGCCTACTTAAAGTTATGCCTAAGAGTCACCCCCAGAGAACCTCTTTTGTTGCTCAGATGTGCCCTCTCTCTCTCTAAGCCAACTCACCAGGTGAACTCACTGCCCTCCCCGCTACGTGGGACATGATTCCCAGGGGTGTAAATCTCCCTGGCAATGTGGAACGGAACTCCTGGGATGAGCTGGGACCTGGCATCAAGGGATTGAGAAATCCTTCTTGACCAAAAGGAGGAAGAGAGAAATGAGACAAAATGAAGTTTCAGTGGCTGAGAGATTTCAAACAGTCGAGAGGTTATCCTGGAGGAGGTTATTCTTATGCACTATATAGATATTACTTTTTGGCATATGGTGTGTTGGCGTGGCTGGAGGGAAGTACCTGAAACTATTGAGCTGTGTTCCAGTAGCCTTGATTCTTAAAAAAATTGTGTAAAAATATAACTTTTACATTTTGACTCTGTAATTGTGAAAACCTTGTGTCTGATGCTCCTTTTATCCAGGGTATGGACAGATGAGTAAAAAAATATGGGTAAAAAATAAATAAATAATGGGGGAATAAGGAGTAAAATAAATGGGGTAGATGGAAATACTAGTGGTCGGTGAGAGGGAGAGGTAAGGGATTTGGGTTTTTTTTCTTTTTATTTCTTTTTCTGGCATGATGCAAATGTTCTAAAAAATGATCATGGTGATTGTTCTAGTTTGCTAGCTGCAGGAATGCAATATACCAGAAACAGAATGGCTTTTAACAAGGGGAATTTAATGAGTTGCTAGTTTATAGTTCTAAGGCCGAGAAAATGTCCCAATTAAAACAAGTCTATGGAAGTGACCAATCAAAGTCATCCAGGGAAAGATACCTTGGTTCAAGAAGGCCGATGAAGTTCAGGGTTTCTCTCTCAAGTGAGAAGGCACATGGTGAACACAGTCAGGGTTTCTCTCTTGGCTGGAAGGGCACATGGTGAACACGGCATCATCTGCTAACTTTCTCTCCTGGCTTCTGGTTTCATGAAGCTCCCCGGGAGGAGTTTTTCTTCTTCATCTCCAAAGGCCGCTGGCTGGTGGACTCTCTGCTTCATAGTGTTGCTCTCTCTGAATCTCTCTCTCCAAAATGTTTCCTCTTTTATAGGACTTCAGAAACTAATCAAGACCCACTTAAATGGGTAGAGACATGTCGTCACCTAATCCAGTTTAACAACCACTCTTGACTAAATCACATCAACCAGGGAGATGATCTCATTACAGTTTCAAACATACAGTATTGAATAGCGATTATTCTACCTTTATGAAATGGGATTTATATTAAAACATGGCTTTTCTTAGGGGGCATACTTCCTTTCAAACCAGCACAGTGATGAATACACAACTATGTGATATATTGAGCCACTGATGTACACCCTGTTTGGACAATATGTGTGCAAAGATGTGTCAATAAAAGTATTTAGAAATAAAAACGCGACATGCCTACTTTGGGTTCCAGGCAACGTGGACTAGATGAGTTTCTCCTTAATCCCCCTAAGTATAGCTAAAAACTGTGAACTTATATACAAAATAAACATAAGACTCTCAACAGTGGAGAAAAGGAGGTGACGGCTGGGAACCTCAGGACTCGGGGAATGACATGACAGCAGCCCCCGGGGTTTGCCGCTCGCCTCTGCTGTAGCCTGACCAAGGCCTGGAGGTGCCTGCAACCAGGGAGATGCCAGCAAGCAGGGACAAAGAAGACCCACGCAAAGCTGGCTCTCTCCAGCCGCAGGACCAGAGAAGAGCATTCGAAGACATTACAGTGAAAGAAAGATCATAATGGGGAAAAGGTGATAAATTGGACTCCATCAAATTTTACATTTTTGATCTCCAAAAGGCCCTATCTAGAGGATGATAAAACAAATTTCAGACTGGGGGAGAATATTTGCAAACCATGGTTCTGACAAAGGATTCATGTAAAGAATTCTCAGCATTCAGCTGTAAAAAAAAAAAAACAAAATAGTGCAACTAGAAAATGGGCAAAAAACATGAACAGACTGCTCATCAAATAGGTTAAAATATGTTCGATGTCCTCAACCATTAGGGAGATGAAAAAAATGGAAGCATGATGAGATTATTGCTTTGCGCTGACTAGAACAGATCATTCCTTTTTTTAAGAGACAGCACCAAATGCTCTCGTGGGTATAGAGAAATTTGATCCCTCGTACATTGCTGGGGCAGGAGGCAGGGACGTAAAACGGCACAATTAGTCTGGAAAGTATACAGTTTCTTGAAAAAAAAAACTAAATATGAACTTACCATCCAACCTAGCGATCTCATTTCTGGCCCTATATCTCAGAGAAATGAAAGCTTATGTCCGTGCAAAACTCTGTACGTGAGTGTTCACAGCAGCATTCTTTGTAGCAGCCAAATAGGAAATGACCCAGATGGCCTTCCATGGGTGAATGTGTGTTCGTAGAAGGGAATACTACGCCGTAACAAAAAGGGATGAAACTCTGAGACACACAATAAATTGCACCAATCTCAAGGGCAGATTGCAGAGTGAACAAAGCCATTTAGAAAGTTATAAGCTGTGTGACTCCATTTATGCAACACCCCGAAGCATGTGCAGGTGGGCCTGGGGGTGTGGCGTAAAGCGAGGGTGTAACAGCGGGCTTTGTGGTGACGGTCACTTCTGTAGTGCACCAGTCTCTGTAGCCGATGAAATAACCACGAACTAAACATGCACACACATGCACACAAATGAGCACACACAAATCTGCCCAAATCCGGGTGTGTGAATTGTACCAATGTCCATTTTCTGGCATTGAAACTGGACTGTGATCGGGCATGTGCTGCCACTGGCGGCACCTGGGGGAAGGGACATGGCCCCGCTCTATTAGTTTCTCAACTTCTGTGAACCTACAGTTATTTCAAAATAAACTGTTAAATACAGTGCTTTGTACCCATAACTTCTGGGTTTAGAGACATTGCTGCTTATTCTGCCCTCAAAAATTTTCTTGCAAAATCTGACCTGCCTAGGCTTGCTCACGACCCAAGCTTGGTCACCGGTAACGAGGGGTTCTCATTGACGGGCTTTGCCATCTTCCAAACCTGCAGATTCCGCTGGCCTCCTGTCACTGTGTGTATGCCATTGTCCTCAGTTGAAGAACAGCTGGTCACCTCCTCAGACGCGACGCCAACTCCTTTCCTTAGATATGCCATTTGGAATCCGTCCCTCTGGTGCATCATGATGAGAATACATCAATATACTGTATAATTTACATTATATGTATATAATGTATATACTATATGCATCTATATATGGTATAATGTATAATATATATGTACATTTGCAAAATAAATAAACGCACATAGTCACAAATCCCCCCAGAAACACACGCATCATGTATGTGTCATATGCTAATGGAATCAGGTGGCCAGAAGAGGACAGGTGCTGGACACTGCAAACGCTCCTGACAGTATGGAACTGCAAGCCGACACGTCCACATGGGTGTGTATGTACACACAGGCACATCCTCATCTATAGATACATATGATATCTATTTATAGGTTATGCACATATCACATATAAGGACATAAGGGGCGTGTATTTATATATGACACACATGTGCCTGTGCGCACACACACACGCACACACACACACACACA